>VYZV01034307.1:19144-57485 GCA_013401275.1 Pandion haliaetus
TGTGTCAGAATGTGGGAGCTCTATTTCCCGTAGCGCCCATCTTCATCTTTCAACACTTGAAAACGTTTACAAGTCTGGCCCAAAAAGACTAAATTGTAGTAATGTCTTTTTGGATTGCTCATTTATAACATGCATACATGCAGCTAATCAATAGATGAGACAGTGAAACTAGTGGATTTACAAGTTAATATGCTGAAGTCAATAATGTGCTGTAAAGACATTTTCAATTCTGAAATCAGCACAATTTGTTTTGTACTAAGCTCAACTATATACTTGTTGACTAAGTGATCTATTTTAATTCCCCAAGTAACTTAAATATCCAAGGAAAATACAGAATCTGAACTAAACTTGTTATGCTTCAGTCTTCAAGTAATATTTCAGTATTTACATCTTTCATCTCTTCCCTAACTACTGCATCTTGCTGGTGCAAGTTACAAGCAGCTCAGACTTTCTTCTCTTTTGGCAGGAGCTTTGCACTGAAAAGCCCAAGCCAGACTAGAAAGGACTAATGAATGTGTAACCACATGAAAAGACATGATTAAAGATTCTGTTTTATTTATGCATTAACATTTAAAAGTGAAGCTAGCTAGCTGCTTTTCCTGTTCACAATGCAGCAGATTTAGCTGTCTACTTTTCTGTGTATGTATATAAGTTTAGTGTTGGTCTGACAGCATAGAAAATGAGAATGGGCAGTCTGCAGACACAGCTTCATATGCTGTTGTCAAGGTGAGTTTCTTCCCAACGGTGTGCCTTAAGAGGCTTAAGCTGGAAGGAATTGTAGCTGTATGATCCTAGGAAGATCTGGAAGTTCATCCATCCACTGGGTTCACTTGGTTTCAAGACATTAAACCTGCAAGCAGCTTCTCTTCCAGTTACTCTACCAAACTCTATAACCGCTCTTCTTGTCTTCTTTTCAACCCTTTGCTTCATGTGGAGTTGATTTTGAGCCTTCATATGGCAAGACATAGCTGCTAAGGGACACAACGATATCTAACTTAATCTTTATTGAACCTCATTATTTTCATCAACAGTGCAGTCCATAGCAGCTGCAATGGGTAAACAAGATTTTTGTTCCTCTTACCATCATGTGATGCAGGGGCTTTTCAGGCTACTCGAGCCTTTCCACTAGTTTATATGAGCAGTAGCGGCAGGGATCTCCTTTAGCAATCCCCTACTCCTAACCTGGGAGAACATCCCGCAAGTTCTGGAAGGAAGGTGTCAGATCTCTTCTGAACCTGTCAGTATTTTGATGGGAAGTTGTGCTTTGCTGAGGAATACATCCCCAAAGCATACACCTAAATATATGTCTAATCAATATCCCCTGCTAATATTCAGAAGATAGGCTGAACTTTCCTCCAGCTACAGAAGAGGGCGAGAGCATCAGCAGTGTGCTTCTGGCCTTCCGCTAAGAGTGACTGCTCTGTACAAAAAGGTGCAGAGCGAATCTCTCTTTCCTGGCATGGATTGGCATAATTGGACTGCACCTTTCCCAAGCTGCTACATGCACACTTTCATTTACTTTCAGCCTGTCTCTATTTAGAGAGCAGGTATTTGCATGTAGGAAGTGTAACGCGTTAAGGGAAGGAATGAAAAACCTGGTGAAGCAAAGCCTTCCAAAAGGTAGGGGTTTGTATACTTTTTGGCCCATCATTTTTTAAATACCCACTTGATTTTGAAGGTGACATTTTAAGTTCAGCCACATGTTAAGACTAAACTTTGGCCTTTATAATGTAGCTCCGAGTAAATTGTTTATGCTTACCTTTTAATATCTCTCAGAAGTAATTATATACATAGCGGGCAAAGTTTGAATGAAAAGCTAGGACTGTTCAGTACAGGGCAGAGAAAAAAGAATAAAACAGTAGGAAGTAAAAACCTTTTAGTCTCCTTTAAAATGTTGCTTTTATTTTCCATTGTGTTGGCAGAAAGCAGGGATTTAAAGCTGTGAATTGCCTTGAGGCCGTGTTATCTTCCTCTAGTTAGCAGCAGTTAGAACTGTTCTTTTTTGCAAGTTGGGTGAGAGAGACAAGGACTCAGAATGATAGAGAAAAGGGAATAAAGTAAGCTTGCATTTAACAATAATATGACACATCTATTTTACTTGTGTAAAATGGGATCTAAAACAATAATGATAGGTTCTTGAAGCTGCACACAGTAACACAGGGGGATATCCTGAGACTTAATTAATTAACGTTTGTAAAAGGATGTGAGATCCTATGACGAAAAGTCATATATAACTGCAAAGTCTTAATTTTATGGAGCACAACTGACATTCAGTGGCATTTTCAAGGAAACTGATGTGGGAGTTCACCTGCAATCTATGTTAAGATTCAGATTGTCCTTGTACAAGTCCCCTTAAAGATTTTCTTCAAACTTTTTTTTCTCTTTATATTTCTTTTTTCTCCATTATGGCTGTTGAGCTATGCAAAGGCAGAAATTGAAAATAATTGCATTTATAGGGGAAAAATAAGGGGTTCCCTCTCTCTGATTTCCATTCACCAAAACCACAGCCAAACTGTCTTTCTCAAATTTTACAGAAAATAGAAACCTTCAGATACCGTGCCCAGGTCATTTTAAGATCAGATGGGAAAAGTTTTAGGGTGTTCAGAGCCGCTTTTATTCACAATATCATATACGACATAATTTGAAAGCAGATGAAGGCGGCGGCTTATGGCACAGATATATGTAGTCACAAATGTCGTAGAGGAGCAATGTGAATGCTTGAAAAACAAAACTTCAAATGAAACCAAAAGCCAAAACATTTGATAATGGCAAGGGCGTGTTCTTTCTACGACAAAGCAAAACTGATTGCCACAAGATACCTTGAGTTGAGAAGTTCAGGTACATAAATTATCCGGTTTTATGGATAGCAAAAACATCCATGGTTTTATTACATTGGTTTAAAATTACAAAAGCCCTTCTGCAAAACACCTGCCACTCTGGACATTACCAGAAAATAAAAAAGATCCGAGATTAAGACGACACTGACTGCACCAATGTGGCAGTCCAGATTTTGTTTGTTCTGACAAAAGCATCTAACTTCATTCTGGCCAACAGCCAATATATCAAATGGAAAATACGGTTTATGGCATTAGGAAAAATGTAACATTAACCCCCTAATGCTCCATATTAAGGGATGTACCCCCTACCATTTGCAGGTTTGAGCCCTTAGGCTCTAGCTGCTGTTTTACAGCAGCAGTGGGGTTTCTTTCTTTTGCCATGCCTACAAAAACCATAGAACAAATCCATGAGAGGAACACCACTCCTAAATGTTAACGAATAGTGGATGGAAAGTCGCTGCTCAGCAGGAGCACTATGTGTGATACTTATTTTAAACATATTCCTCGAGTCCAGCTGTATGAGCGCACTAGTTGTAATGTAAGATACAAACCCCAGCCAGTTTGCGTGCTTGCCTTTCCTAGCTTTTTACCTTCCCTGAAGACACGTTTCCATCCCAGATTATAAAGCTCCATCTGAAGGATCATTCATTTGCATTCCCCTTGTGACCAAGGCAGACTCAACAAATTGCAAGTTCTGCAATGCCTTGATGAGGTTATGCAGATTCCAGATTACACAATGTGTGAATTTGGAACATCACAAAAAACTCCTAGCTCAATCCTACAGGGTTTGACGTTGCTTTAATATGATGCTGGATTTCATATACCATGAAGTCTTTGCTGATATATCTGCTCTATCCTGTCTCACTCCCATCAGCCCTCCACAAAGCATGCCCCACTCAGCTAAGGACCAGAACATAAAAAAATATGTACGCTTTACTGAGGGTGACACATAATTATTTTTCCATGGGGTTTAAGTATTTTATCTCATGCTTTATTGTATCTCAAAGAAACAGTATTAATTTTTTTGCTTCAGATTCTGCCTGTCTTATTTTGAAGAGAAATTTAGTCTAGTTCTTCATATCCAGAATGATTATTGAAAGCAAAAAGTATCATTCATGTTAAATAAGGATGACAGATTTGAACTGACCAAAACCAAAGTTTGGGGAAAACAGTTCGTCTAGTTTATAAAAAGAACTTCTTCTTTCCTTCTCCATCACTTTCTCAGAATGTGGAATAATAAACATGGTTTAAAGTGGAAAAATGGGGGCGCGGGGAAGAAGGTGCAAAACTATGGTTTATTATACAGTAGGTCTTGTGAGTGTTGGTAGAGATAAAATATTAATGTTAGGAAAATATGTTGGCATCGTCCTCTAGATGGTGTCTATAGTGGAATGTCATGTCATTGATATTTTGGTTTATGTGATTTATTTAGTCGTGCAGAAAAATCTCTTTTTGGATTTCAGTATATCTTAGTACAAATTAGACAAATACAGATGCAAATACATTTTGGAGAAGGTGGCACTCAGTGGTGTTTGGTGAATTTTAAATAAATAATTAGGAAAGAGAAGAGGAGAGGAGAGCTTACTGAAATAGCACATAGAAGGCTACTGAAGTGTTGAATTTGTCCAAAGAGGGTTTTTTTTTTTAAGGTTTTACCAGGAAAAGTGCAACATTGTTGGTGGTTTAAAAGTGTACTGCTACCCAAAGGCCAACACAGTGACTGAGTGCAGCTTGCTAGATGTGCCTGATTTCGTTTTAACATGCAATGCATCCCAGTTTTCTTTGTGGTGCTTTGCTTTCAAGTCAAAGCTGAGGATTCAGATGCCTGGTGAGACTGCAGCAGGTCCCCAGGTGTGCCAGGAAAGAAAACTGTCTACTGTGAAAATGGGCACCAACTCCACTAGTCAGATTCAGCTACGTGCAATTCACAGTTCCTTACGTGCTCCGCCAGAAAGGAGGAAAATGAATTGCAATGTAATATTTCTATATCAGGTATTAATTGTTGTTATTTGCAGAACATACTAAACTTAGATTACTGCTGTTTCTAAAGGTTTCTCCCTGGTATAGTCCACAAGCCCACGTAGGACTATTCACATAGGAAATGATTCAGTTATGTGCTGACTGAAGCAGGGTCTGCTAATTAGGGGGGTTTTAATCAAAAAAAGCTGCTAGCATGTAACGGTTAGGAAAGGACGGGAACATGGAGTCACAGAGGATAGATGCCTAGTGTTCTCTGACGCTGATGGCAAAACTACCATTTGTTTTAAAAATAAATTACAAAAACATTCTTAAAGTTGAAAAAAAAAGCATTCAGTTTGCCAGGAATCTCAAGGAAAGATTATTTTATGATCAGGTAATCAAAGCTTATGTTTTAATAAAGAAGCCTTTTTATGTGCTTTACATTGTAACTTGAACCTATTCTAAAATATTTTTAAAATAAATTTTCCCAAGTTTATTTATAAAAAAAAGCAAGCTCGGATGTAATCAATTCCTGAATGTCACTTCATAGCCACTGTAGAAGAAAAGACTGCATCGATCCCCGCCAGGGCTGGGAAAGGAAGAGTGCCTTTTCATCTCAATGAAAGACAATTTGGAAGAAAATTCCCTAGGCAAAAATGTTTCAAAATTATTTTAGCTTTAATAAGGAAATGTCTGGTTTTACAAACTTAAAAATTTTATTTCAAAGTTTATTTATTTTCTTTCATAATAATCATTTTTTCATATACCATAAAAATTATCACCAATGTGGTACAGGTTACTGCTATTGAATGCCTGTTGGAGAATATCAAATAACATAATAATGATTGAAAAATGAAAAATATGTGTTGAAAGGCAATTTTAAAATTCTAAAATGAAATGCAAAGTTCTTAAAATGTAAAATTTTAAGAGTGAAATTTAGAAAAAAATTCATTAAATAATCTAAAATTGTTTTTTACACAAAATAGGAGGAAAATAAATAGTGCAACATCAATTTCTGGTAAAAATGGAAACTCTGGTCGCCTCTAGGCAACATAATCTCTGGTAAAGTGAGTAACACTGGTTTCTGTTTGCCTAACCTTTGAGATTTTTCAGTACTACCGTGGGAATAATTTATATTCCAGTGCACACTGCTACAGGAAGGGACTTATAGATTACTTGTGTATCTGTAAGTTATATCCTTGTGAATTTGAGCATAAGGCTTTATGAACAGAGTATATTTTTTAAATTAAAACAACACCGTGTGCATGATATAAGCCTGAGAAGGAAGGCAACCAAAGGACAAGTTAGGGATTGCATATGAATATGAAGTCAGTGCAATTTTTAGAGTGAAGGCAGGTGCTAAGAAGTAGGCTGGCAAATAAGAGTGAACATCAGAGTCAAGGTGGAAGCGGTCCCAGTGCTTTGCAGAAAACAGCAGAGAATCTGGATTAGATGGGGAACTGGATAAGAGGATAACGACAAAGGTGGGGATAAACTGAGTATCTCTAGTAAAACCCCAAGCATTCCCCATCACTTCTGTCACTTGTGGAGGAATCTCTTTGACTTCCTTGATGGAGAATTTGAAAATTGGCATTGGAGGATGGTCAGATTAACGTTCTGACTGCCAGGAGACAATAGCTTTCTCCTCCCTTGTCTAGGGAGAGTTCAGTATTTCTGCCTTTGTAGACAAGGGAATGTCATACTGAATTACCTTCCCATCATTTATGTCTGCAGGTTACAGAAGAACAGGCTTGGGTGCCTGTACCACTGCTACCATTACCAGTGTGTTAGTGTCTGATGGCACTGGGTTTAGTTAGAGACTCACAGAAAGAATGAACTAGCTTTTTAATCAGATACTGAAGACACCAGCCAAATAGGGATTACTGTACGAAGAAAAGATAGGGAGCGCGAAGAAACGAGAGCCTAACCTTAATGTGACTGGTGACAACTTGCTGAGTTTTGATGATTACCCCTGAAGAAGGGACAGATACGCAAGCTGCCTGTTGGGCAGCTCTTCAGTGGTTCAGATGTCTTCTGATGTCCCTATCTGTCATGTTTTGAACTCATGCCCTGAGACCCAGGTAACTGGGTAAGCTAGCCTGCCTTGGAAAAAGAGGAAAAGCCCAGAGTGACACCACTGGAAAGTGCTGCTTCATCAGATCGATAGATTCAAAGATGACTAGGTTGTATAGTTGTATGCAGTTTAAACATTTGTGCAGGGAGTCCACCCGTGCAGAGTATTATTGACAGCTACGGATCAATGCTGATTTTTGATCATTTTCAACCTACAAAGACCTCTTGACCCTGTTGCCACCTTAGGGGCACTTCAGGTAGTCAAAAGCAATCACAGCAGGCAGTGTAAAATCATCAGACCCTTGAAGGCTGCACAGCCTTGCCTGTGCCCGGGAGGAGGACCGAGAGGTAGCGAGGAAGGCAGGCACCTTGCATTATGGATGCCGCTGCCTTTGAACGGCATGAAAGACTATGCTAATTTGTTTCCAGACTTTAAGTGACTTCTGTGCTCATGAATTAAAAAATAAACAAACAAAAAAGGCAATCTGAAGCAAATCTTGTTGGATGCATTATTCATGATTCATGTTCTCTCGTTTTATGTTTTGAAAAATGTGTTAAAAAAAGGTTTTATTTTAAATAACTTTTATCCTAATTTACAGTTAGGAGTGTGGAATTAGCCGAAGAGTGTATTTATTTGTTGCTGTTAACAGCTTGTGTTGCCGCTGCCAGCGCGTGAAACATTTTACACAGCAAAGCCAAAGGTACCGTCCTGCCTGGAGCAGTGGTGGTGCTGCCAGCGCTGCGCAAGGGAAGGGGACGGGGCTGCCAACAGCACGGGCCGTGTCAAAGGCTGGGCTCTGGGCTGCGGTGTGGGGATCAGATCACGGTGGCTCGTCACAGCTTGCCTCAGGTGTCCGTTTCTGTAGTGTTTACATTGAAAGCACAGGCCTTATAGGAGGAATGCAAGAGTGCACACACTTAAATGTTTGCTGGATTATTCTTAATTTAATGACTGAATGAGTGAGAATGCTTCACAGTAGGACACAGAGAAAGGACGATATGGGCTTGTAGTCCGTTGGATTTTGTGGTCAGTCAGTCTACGAACATCTTAATGTTCGCATTAAAATTTTATTTTGTTGGTTTTCTTTTAATGGTGAATGAAATCTGGACTGTTAGTGGTGCGTAAACATGGGATATATGAGCTCGTGGCTTTGCAGACAAAGACTGGGAGAATATTCCAATGATTTTGATCCTGCGCCTGTTTAGGGCTGCGTTGTCCGCTGAAGCCAAAGATTACAGTGCTATCCTTTGCAAGGTGTATTTTGCTATTTATATGTGACCATTCCAGCAGGACAGTATTTCTAGGCTGAAAATGTCATGGGAGGACATAAAGTAATTCTTAAAATGAATCACCGAGACTGCCATCCATCCTCTTTTCAGCATCAGCTTTTGAGCTGAGCAAATGCACAAATGGCAATGGCAGCAATGCAGGGGGAGAAAACGTGGTTCTGTATTCTGGGAGTACATCCCCTGAGTTTACTTCAAACCAAACAAAACAAAAATACATGTAAACCGTTTGCTCTTCAAGAAGTATCTGTAGGAGCCAGGGATAAAAGTCATCCCTGGAAGGAATGGTTTAGCAGTCTCCAGAGAACATGATGAACTGCAGGCAAGGAAATCCCTCCATCCTTGTTTCATTTCAAAGTGTGGCGAGGATTGTAAATAATTAAATCTTGGGGTTTAGTGGGAAAATGGTAGAGGGTGATGAAAAATATGCCAGTTTTCTGTTTAAAAAAAGAAATCAAGTGCTTTGTAGCATTGCTGTCACAGAAGCCCACTCTGATGATGCAGCTGATTAGAAAGCAGAGCCATTGCTTTTCGTATGATGCTTGTAATAATGTGTTTGTACCTTCGGAGAGCCTCTGTGTAGCAGTTCAGGGGCAGTAATTTAATGTTGTGTGCTCCCTTCTTCCCATCCCCGAACCATGGAATGTAAATTTTAGGCTTTTAAAAGTTCTGTTTTGAAAACCTAATAGATAACTGTCCTCATAAAAACTATTAATAAAGACTACATCCAATTGTAAAGCTAATTTTAATCACGTTTTGTGCCAACACAATTTCTGATGCCAGATTTTTATGCTAAGCATGAACTTCAATTTGAGCGCTGTTCTTTAACCTGCAGTTCATAATTTTGCATTCGGCTGTATAGGTTTTTTGGCTATGGCAGTTTGAACGCTTCCACTTTCAAGGATCTAAGCCATAAATGTTTATTAAAAGAATCTATAATGAAATCAGTTTTGTTATTTTTTTAATGGCTGCCTTGAGTATGTTGGATGACTGAACGCACGTTGTTAATCATTAAGCACTCATGTTACAAAAAGTGTTTGATAGTATTGCCATCTAGGGGCTGAACTAAATTCTCCATACTGAAATAAACTGTAATTGAACAGGTGCTGCAATTGACAATATACATATGTTTTTGCTTTATAGCCCACATGCTTTCCATGTTTCCTATGACAAAAGATATCTCTAAATGTCCCACAGCAGCCAGAGCTTTTTTATATATAATCTGTTCGAGGTGATTGCTATTTGCATTTGAGCTTATGCTTTTTGGGCAGTGATGGCTGGGAATTCCTAACAAAGAATTATACTTTTTTGCATTATTAATCTTGCTAGTGTTTGCCCTGTTTAACAGAAAAAGGAATCATTTATCAGAAAAGTATGTTTATAATCTGTACTTGTGGCATCTTCAGATTTAATATTCATAATGGTCATTCAAATGCTGTGCTATATTTATCTAAAAGACTAACTCATTGTTGTGTGGAAATAACTATTTAAATATTGATGATCTAACTTTTAATATTTAAAAAAAGAAATTAATATTTCTTTAAAATTTGTTTCTGAGTCTGATAGCTTAACAAATGTTTAAATATTAAACAATTGGAAGTGTTAGCATTTAACAACTTAATATGACTTACTGAAACAGGGAAATTGACTTCAGCTGTTTCTGCCACACGAAGGAAACTGAATTCCTGCACTCCCCTTCTTGAGATCTATATAATTAATGCAAAAGCACAACTAAAAAAAGAGATTAAATATATCGGTGGTCAGCTGAACTCCTTTCTTCCTCGCTCCTCTGATGAGACAAATCTGAACAGTCTCCTACTGAAACGTGTTACTCCTGTTCTTTGTTAGCCACTCTGTCTTTCGTGGCTGTTCAAAATAACACTACGCCTGTATCGCCTTCCTGCCTAGAGCTGAATTTGTGCTGAGGCTCGCTTTGCCTCCTATCCGAGCAGTTTCAGGTCTGTGTCAGGTGCTGGTTGGTGTAAGCTGGATAAAGCCGTGAGCGGCGATGCCCATGGCTGATGTCCCTCGGTCTGCATCCACTCGTGTGCCCCTACACTGGCCTGTGGTCTGGCGTGGTGGCAGGTCAGCCCCAGCCCTTCCAGCCCTGGCGGAGCCCGGTGGGATTCACGAACAGCCGTGCTCCTCCTAGGCTCTCTCCACCAGTGTGAGGCGAGAGTCTGGCACCAGGGAGGGTCTAGCCCGCTTGCCTGTGGCCCCATCAGCACTATGGCTTCTTCCTCCAACCTGGAGAACCAGGGAGGGTTCTTGTAAGGCAGCAGGTTGCCCCACAATCGCCTTACCTTGTGGATTTATCTCAAGCGACATCTTTATAAAGCAGGAACATAGAAACCAGTTTATTCCTTCCTTCCCTCTCTCTCTTTGCCCCCACCCCTTTGCTTTTAAGGGGTGTATTTTCAGTGAGGAAATCAAACTGTGCTCTTGGAAACACTGTTTTCTATCCAGATTACAATGCTCTAAGTAGCTAGAACAGGACGGCATGCCTATCAAATGTCACATCTACACACAAGATGTGTAAGGATTCTGTAGAGGCAGGTATCACTCATATACCACAGGTTTTAACATGTGATTGAATCCTTCAGAGTACCAGGCACTCTCATCCTCACCGAGCAAAGCTCAGGCATGTGCTGAACGAACTGTAAGTTGTTTGCTAGCTGAGATTTGGATGGTGCAGGACTTCCCAGGAGTCGGCTCCAAAGGCTTTACCATAATGATAGATCTTTTTTTAAAAGCCTAAGAGTTTCTTTTTGAGGTTCAGCTATGGAAACCCACTAAAAAAATCCTGGTAACCAGATGGGGTATCTGCAAAGCAGTCAGAAGCGACCCATAGCTGAGCCCTCATTTTCCAGATGACATAAACCATAGATGCTGATTACTTTTGTAACTAACTCAAACATCTGTATTCTTCCTTCAGGGAACAAAGCATCAGGCTCATTTATTTGGATTGAAACCTTTCACAACATATCATATTCATGTCGTAGCTGTAAACAATGCTGGGCAGGTTTCAAGCCCCTGGACATCTGTGCGCACGTTGGAAGCTTCACCCAGTGGCCTGAGCAACTTCACTGTGGAAAAGAAAGAAAATGGCAGGGCTCTGCTGCTAAAATGGTCAGAGCCCTCCCAACCCAATGGCATGATTAAGGTAATCTTCATCTTGACATTTCACTTGATAAAAAAAAAAAAGAGAAGGGAAGTGTTGAATACCTAATTAAAACATTGTTACTGAAAAGGACTCAATCAAATGCATTATACTTTAAAATAAGACAGAAGTCCTGTGTAAGCACTCTTGCATGTGGTTATATTAAAATGAGTATTAACATTCCTGTGCTACCCCATGACTGTAGATGTTCGTCTACAGTGAACCAAATTGTTCATTTAATGTCCAGAAAGCTACACATGAAAGCTCATAATGTTACTTGGCATACATTAGACTTTGCCAAAATGTGTTTCTAGAAAACCTGGGTTTGACAGCATGTTGTTCTGACATTTGGGACTTGGTTTAGCTCAGTAGTTTCAACTGAGTGTAAAACTTTACCTGCAAGGTTTGCAACTAGAGGGGTTTATTTGGAGTTTTTTTTTCTTAAGTGATTTTCTCCAGAGTTAGTCTGCAAGAAGCTTTGTGCTAGCCCGTGAGAGCCTCTCAATGAAACTTGATAACAAACAAATATAATGAAAACTGTCACTAAGTGATTTATTACTGCAACCAAAATTTAAAAAAAAAACCATGAAAATTGGATCAAAACATTCCTTTTCTATCAATGACCCGTCTGTGTGCTGACTGTTACTGGTAAGGAAGTAAGTTTCCGAATCATTGGTTAATAGTCCTTACCCTACTGCAAAGATTAAGAAGTCTCATCTACTGGTTATTGACAAAAAATTGTTGATTTATATATTTTTTTTTCCTTTTATCTTGGCTTCTGTCCTTTCTTCCCTCCCTGCCTTTTTTTTTTTTTTTTTTCTTCTTTCTTTCTTTCTTTCTTCACCAGACCTACAACATTTTCAGCGATGACAACCTGGAGTACAGTGGTTTATCTCGCCAGTTCCTCTTCAGGCGCCTTGAGCCGTACACTCTCTACACCCTTGTACTGGAGGCTTGCAATGCGGCAGGCTGCACTCGTTCTCCACCCCAGCCGGTCCGAACAGATGAAGCACCCCCAGTGTCTCAGATGGCACCTGTAATCCAGGCAGTGAATGCTACCAACATTGAACTGAGCTGGTTGCAGCCAATTAATCCAAATGGAAAAATAATTCGCTATGAAGTTATTCACAGATGCACAAAAGAAAATGCTGCGGGGTACAGAGCAACAACAGAAGATGAGAAAATTGTTTTCACAGAATCTAACACTGAAAGTAATACATTCATATATAACGATAAAGGTTTACAGCCATGGACAAGGTATGAATATAAAATACGCACCTGGAATGCAGCAGGCTACGTTGACAGTTCCTGGACAGTGGCAAAGACTAGTCAAACTGCCCCAAAAGGTCTCGCGGTCCCCAGGTTATCCTTGGCATCAGTTAACCCCCATAAAGTGCTCATCTCATGGGCCTCCCCGGCACAGCCCAATGGTATTCTTCAGTCATACAGACTGCTAAAGAATGATGTTCTCTATCCTTTCAGCTTCGACGCTGTTACTTTCAACTACACGGATGAAGACTTACTGCCCTATTCAATGTACAGTTATGCGATAGTTGCTTGTACAATGGGAGGCTGCTCTACCAGCGAACCAGCTGCAATACAGACTCTGGAAGCAGCTCCTGCCTTAGTGGACCCACCATCTCTGCAGGCTGTCAGTGCCACTCAGATTAATGCATCTTGGGCACCTCCCCAAATACAAAATGGAGATATCACCAAGTACATATTGAAATTAAACAATGAAGAGTATTATCCTGGCAAAAGTCTGCAAATGTTAGTTTCCAATCTACAGCCTTACACGCAGTATGATTTTGCATTGGTTGCCTGTACTGCAGGGGGCTGCACATCTAGCATATCGCAGTCAGTGATGACCATGGAGGCTCCACCATTAAATATGGAAGCTCCTAGGCTGCTTGTCATGGGCTCAGAGTCAATTGAAATCACATGGAAACTTCCAGCTAATCCCAATGGTAAAATCACAAGCTACGAGCTGAGAAGGGGTGGTGTACTTGTTTACTCAGGTCTGGAAACTCGGTATCTTGATTTCACCTTAATGCCAGGCATGGAGTACAGCTACACTGTCACTGCAAATAACAGTCAAGGGAGTGTGACCAGCCCATCAGCTCAGATAAAAACCAACCCCTCTGCTCCATCTGGGATGTTGCCTCCTAGGTTGCAGGCGTGGTCCTCAAAGGAGATTTTGGTGGCCTGGGATCCTCCTATCAAAGTAAATGGTGACATTAGGAATTACACAATCTCAATCCACAAGCCTGCTGAAACAGGAAAGAAAACTGTTGACTTTGATGCATCTCACGTTTCCTTTCTGAGACGGTCATACATAGTGGCAGAGCTGCAACCCTACAGTAGGTAAGTCTGGAAGACCTCATTTCTTGAATAAATGCTGCAAGGTGGTTCAGTGGGCTGGCAGTCAGCTCAACCATCTTGTTTAAACAGATAGTCAGACCCGTGGGGTTTTGTTTCCTAAAAAGCACATGATAAAACCAGGATTTTTTTTAATTTATACTAACACCAGCTATATATCATCTTGATGAAGTGCATAGGGTTGACTTGGGTTGTAATGAATACAAGGGGTAATTCAGCACTCTGCTGTAGACTCCAAAACCTGCAATCTTGTACTTGTGTATCTTTTGCAAGATGTCTGTATCCAGGAATAAATAGTGCTTTAGTTGACAAAGTTCTGGGTGGGGAGACCAAAGACCTCTTAGCTAGCCCGTTCACGGGGTAGCTGAGCTAAGATTAATGGAGTCACACCAGAAACATGCTCACACCCTTGAGTTGAAAACAAGTGACTTGTGTTCAAGTGAAAGCGAAAACTTAAGAGAGCATACCGGACTCCGCTACAGAAGGAGCACACTTGATAGGGAAGTAATATCTTCCCCACTGATTCTTGCTTATTTACGTGACCTTTCCATATATATTTGTGTAGGCATAATTTGTGTGTGTTACATGGTTGATAAGTCTGCCTACTATTTACATATAACTAATCTAAATCCAAAGAGAGAAGAGTAATAGAGTGAACCTCTATAGCTCTCAAATGATATCCAAATCATCTCCTACAATGAATCATCATTTTGATTCATATCATCAAAATCAAAATTATTTTGATCACTTGACTCTTGCAGATGTTAACTCTACTCTGAAAAAAAAATAACAAATGAAAACCCAGAACACAGCGTTCTTCCTTTTTGCTACACAAGGCACAGCATATAATCTGTGCGTCGATACAAATTGTTTTCTTATTAAAAATGACAAAGACCAAGAGAAAATAAGAAATCCCCCAGATCTCACGCACAGTCTATATCTGTAATTGCACTGTTTCAATCACTTCGTTCCTGATTTGTGTTCCCAAAGGTATGAAGTACAGCTCCAAGCTTGCACAGATCTGGGTTGTGCCTCCAGTGAGTGGGCATCGGTACAGACGCTGGAGGCACCCCCGGCAGTGCAGCCTGCCCCTCTCATAGAAATACAGACAAGAGCCGGGGGCTTCCAGTCGACTTCTTCCATCCTGTGGACTGGCCCACAGCAGCCAAATGGGAAGATTTTATACTATGAACTTTACAGAAGGCGAACGACTCAAGCCCACATAAATTTAGACCTCGCACTTGTTTACAATGGTTCTTCAACCTCCTTCAAAGATGACAAGTTGCTGCCTTACACAGCATATGAATATCAGGTGGGAACTGAAGCCATTTCGCAGCTCTGATTACAATTTCAGTACACTTTGAGAACCCTACTTTACACTTACAACGAACATACACATCTCATTACTAATGGTAATAGTATTGTGACACCTGAATGATTATTGCTAATGTATTCTAAATAGTTGAGAAGCTGAAAATAATTTTGCACAAGCAATACGTTCATTCAGCATTCAGTTTTCTTTAGCTTAATTGTAAGTCCCTGTGTTTCTTGTATGTTAAATGCTTGTGTCCCCTCCAGAGCTTTTGGAAGGCTCTAATGTTATGTGAGTAGTGTGAAATTCTAGTTCTTAAAAGGCAGCTTCATTTCATTAGTTTTTCTTTCTTTTTCCACCCTCCCCCAGTCTATTATAAATTAATTTTTGCTTTATGATCTTAAAGTAGTTTACATCAAAAGGGACTGGGGTTGTTTTCTCTTTAAAGCAGGCGTTATGATCACAAGCAGTTTTCATGGGTGGTTCAAAAGTGAATTTGCTGTCGATGTCTCATGTGTTATGTCTCATGCATATAGGTATTTTTACTATTGTTTGTCTTGTGAGCCTAAGATAAAGCAAGAAGAGCGGTTCTGCCATTCTGTCACCTGTAATTGTTTTCTATGTCAAAGTTACAAGTTTTGGCATCATTTTTTTGTCATACAGTTGTAGCGATAACATAGGGCATCTTGAAAACCTCCAGGGAGGGATATTGTATAACCTTTTGGGGGCAGTCTGCTCCATTGCTTGACTGTCCTCATTGTGAAAAAGTTTTTTTGTTATGTTCAGTCTTTTGCTTGAACTTATACCTGTTTTCTCTTGTCCCTTCCCACCATTTACCATTGTGAGGAACCTGGACCCACCTTCTTGTTAGCCTGTGGGTAGGTGCCGGGGTACTGCAATCAAGTCCCTCCAAAGCTATCTCTTCTCCAGGCTGAACAAGCCCCAGTCCCACAGCTTCTCCTCATAGGCCAAGTTCTCCAACCCCCTGATACATTGGTGGCCCTCCGCTGAACTCGCTCCAATTTATCAATATCTTTCTTGTATTTGGGGGCCAAACAAGAACAAAAGCTAAGTAAAGGCATGTAATTACTTCCTTTAATTGTCTGGCTATGCTCCTGTTTAACAGCTCAAGATGCTGTTGGCCATCTTTGCTGCCAGAGTGCACTGCTGGCTCGTGTTCAGCTTTCTATCTACAAAGGCCTCTAGGTCCTTTCCAGCAGAGGTGCTCCCTAGCTGGTCAGTCCCTACCCTGTAATGCTGCAAGGAGTTATTCCTTCCCAGGAGCAAGACTTCGCATTTGTCTTGCTGAAATTCATAAAGCTCCTGATTACCCATTCCTCTAGGCCCTTCTGAATGGCAGACCTGCCCTTCAACTTATCAACTGGTCCCCTCCAGTTTGGTGTCATCTGCAAATTTGATGAGAGTGCACTTTACAGATCAGGTTCTTTGGTAGCTCTGCTCCACTGCTACTGTTGTGTTCTTTTAGGTAGCCAGAAACCATGAAGAATTAAATATAAAAAGTTGCTTTATCACATTAGCCTATCCAGCTGCTATATGTACATGTGTCATAGACTCACCAAGTCATGTAGGTTGGAAGGGACATCCAGAAGGCATCTAGCCTAACTGCCTGCTTGAGGCAGGTCCAGAAAGATAGAGCAGGCTGCTGAGGGGCTATGTCCGGTAGAGTTTTGGATCAAGTTCTCCATCCTTGCATCTCCAAGGATGGGGATTGTATAGCCTGTGTGGGCACCCTGTTCCAATTTCTGACTATGTATCTCCTACTTTTCTTTGCGTCTAATTCCCTTGTTTCAACTTGTGTCCCTTGCCTCTTCCGCTCCATTACTGTCAGAGATCCAGGGCCTGGAGGGAGGAGTGCAGTGGCTTTCTTCATAAATCAGTTCCAGCAACTGTAATTTGGCTACAAAAAGGATTCTGAAGGGACAGTTATAAAACTACTGAGAAGAGAGCCTAGGATGCTACTAGAAAAGTGCAGTATTCAGAACACCTTTCCTCTTTGCTTGACAATCAGAAACCTCTTTTTTTCCTTTAGATGTTTCTGAATTGGCAGCATGTCTGTAAGTTAACAGCCAGTGTGAAAAGTGTAGGATCATCATAGAATCACAGAATGGTTTGGGTTGGAAGGGACCTTCAAGACCATCTAGTTCCAACTCCCCTGCCATGGGCAGGGACACCTTCCACTAGACCAGGTTGCTCAAAGCCCCATCCAACCTGGCCTTGAACACTTCCAGGGATGGGGCATCCACAGGCTTTCTGGGCAACCTGTTCCAGTGCCTCACCACCCTCATAGTGAAGAATTTCTTCCTTATACCTAATCTAAATCTACCTTCTTTCAGTTTAAAGCCATTACCCCTTGTCCTATCACTACATGCCCTTGAAAAAATGTCCCTCTCTGGCTTTCTTGCAGGCCATCTGTAGGTACTGGAAGGCTGCAATAAGGTCTCCCTGGAGCCTTCTCTTCTCCAGGCTGAACAACCCAAACTCTCTCAGCCTGTCTTCATAGGAGAGGTGCTCCAGCCCTCTGATCATCTTTGTGGCCCTCCTCTGGACTCTCTCCAACAGGTCCATGTCCTTCTTACGATGGGGGCCCCTGAGCTGGATGCAGTACTCCAGGTGGAGTCTCACGAGAGCGGAGCAAAGGGGGAGAATCACCTCCCTCAATCTGCTGGTCATGCTTCTTTTGTTGCAGCCCAGGATATGGCTGGCTTTCTGGGCTGCAAGTGGACATTGCCAGGTCATGCTAAGCTTCTCGTCAACCACCCCACCCCCCAAGTCCTTCTCTGCAGGGCTGCTCTCAATCCACTCATTGCCCAGCCTGTATTTGTGTTTGGGATTGCCTCAGTCCATGTGCAGGACCTTCCATTTGGTCTTGTTGAACTTCATGAGGTTCGCATGGGCCCACCTCTCAAGCCTGTCAAGGTCCCTCTTGATGGCACCCCTTCCCTTCAGCGTGTCAACCGTACCACACAGCTTAGTGTCGTTCGCAAACTTGCTGAGGATGCACTCATTCCCACTGTTCATGCCGCCAACAAACATGTTAAACAGTGCTGGTCCCAATACCAACGCCTGCGGAACACCACTTGTCGCCGTTCTCCACTTGGACATTGAGCCGTTGACCACAACTCTCTGAGTGCAACTATCCAGCCGATTCCTTATCCATTGAGTGGTCCATCCATCAAATCCATGTCTCTCCAATTTAGAGATGAGGATGTTGTGTGGGACAGTGTCAAATTCTTTGCACAAGTCTGTTAGCTTTATGTTGAAGGAAATTATAATCGTCTGTGAGCTGACTGCTTCTTATGGCTGATTGCAAGTCCATGTTACTTGATTTCCTTCAGTCACTTAATGGCGTCTTCTTGAACCTAGCAGTACAGCAGATGCTACAATAATACTTTCCAAAGCAAAAATGATAATTAGTCAAAGCCTGAAAATTTATTGCACTTTAAATATACAAGAGTATATTTTCCAGTTGTCACTTCTCGTGTGACAAGAGCTGTTAAGCCTTTCCTGGAAACAGCATGCTTTAGAGTGAACTGTTTGTGTTTTAAATCCTACTATGTACAAATATTTCCATTTCTTTCTTCCAGCTTTCCTTTAGTGCCTGTGCAGGGTCCATCTGTTGGCCACAACAGCGTGAAGTCTGCTCTCCATTTACTGTAGTTTCCTTATAGCAGAACTATTGTTAGACCAGGTCTCCTTGCTACTTTGGACAGGACCTATGAGAAAAGTGAATTCAAGTGCAGATGGGGCTGAGTAGATAGCAAGCATTGTAGCAGACCCAAGCCCTACTTATTAGTTAGGAATCTGTCTTAGGGAAAGAAGAACTTCCCAAATTGGAAGTTGTAGACATTGGCTGTGGGATATTCTCAGTTACAACAGCTTTCAGTTACCTCAGTCAGAACCTTTTTTCCGAGAAGTTGATACCACAGAGAGTTTCCCGAGCCAAAGTTTTTAATCATCTATCAGTGATGGATAACAAAGAAAGCCTCTTGACCAGATTCCTGTGGTTTACCATGCTGTATTCAAGACTTTGCTTTATATCTCAGTTCTACTCCATAACCGGGCTCAAGCTGTTGACTGGGACCCTAAATCATTTTCATTTTTTATCACTGGTGGCCATTTATTTCACCATGAGAGGTTTTTGCGTGCATGTGTTTGTCTTCTGCTTATGTCACTTGCAGCAGTCCTCTGGGATCTATTCTGAGCCCCTCCATTGTTGACAATTTATATCTTGCCTGTGAGACAAGTTATTCATAAGTATAGAGCTTGGCTTTTGCTATTATGCTGATGAAACCCAGATTTATATTTCACTTAAACTGGATATTGATTCTGCTGTCTCTGCATTTGAGGCTTGTTTGCTGGACGTAAAACTTTAAATGCAACTGAATTTCCTCCAGCAGAATGAAGATAAAATCAAAGTGCTGTGATGGGACGCTCTCCAGCATTTTTGCAGGTATTTAGTTCAATGAAACCTGACAGCTTCTTTGGATCTGAGGTCTGGATTTTGGAGTTTGGTTTGGGCCTTTTTGTTGTTGTTGGGGTTTTTTTGTTTGGGTTGGGTTGGGGTTTTTTGTTGGGTTTTTTTTGCTGGCAACTTCAGCTGAATATCTAGGGCTTGTAAGACTAGATGCAAAAGTTGCACCTTCAGAAATGATGAATTGATTTTGGAAGCTCATGCTGGTCAAAGGGACTATGCGCCCTAAATGCTTAGGTCGCTACTCTTCAAGGAAGCACATACTCTTTAAGGGCCAGATCTGCATAAGCATATTAGCACCTGCTAGGTTTGAGTGGGTTTTTAAGAGGCATTAAGGTGCCTACTGTCCTGTACTCAGAAATAATTACTTAGATCTTTGAAATTCCCTCTATCAGTCTATTTATACATTTAGATATTTGAATTTTCTAGAGCATCTGGCCTTTTAGGTATTTGTTGGAATGCTGCCTGAGATCCTCAGCTGTATTAAACAGATGCACTTGCATGATCTACTGAAAAAAAACCAAACCTGACTTAAACAAACTTTATGACTCATGAGGCCTAATGACTTTTCAAGTGTAATATTTTGATTCCTGGAATATTTCTGAAACAGTGTGTAGGCCCTTCTTAGGAACGATTGAGGGTAGTGTGCAATGTTACCATATAGCAACCTATAGAGTCAGACCTGTTTTTGTCAGCAAAGGGAAGGCCCTTTTGAACAGAGACTTGTGGCATTTAGTGCTATTATGCAAAGCAGAGCTGTCAGAGTATGGTGTGATTCCTATGCAAGTGCAATGTCATTCCTCCATAATTCCACTTGTGTGCTTAAGACTGCTTCTTTAGATTAATGGCTTAATGTCGTCCTGGTTTAGGGCGCAACCTTATTTATTTATTTGGCAGGCACAGAACATGCAAAAGACAGGAAAGTAGGATTGTCCCTTTTCAGAAAATTTTATGGCTCCCTGCAGAGGTTTATTCTCTGGGGGGACTATCTTGTGCACCAAGACAGGGTCTGCAGCACTGAAGCTGTCTGCTTCTGACTGCTGCGGGAGGCACAGCATCCCTCTTGCTTGTGAAGCATGCTTCTCATGCTCCAGTTACTGCAGCCAAGTGAAGGGTCTAGGAAATACCCCAAGATACACCTGGGGAAATATGTTTTGAGTCCTTCATCTTGGACTCTTAAAGAGAAAACAAATCATATTCTGACTTTGGGGAGATAAGGAGAAAAAAAATGGGTGCAAAGTCATGAAGATTAAGGAAGGACCAACTACACAGTGTGTAGAATATGTCAGCCCTCTTGGTCACTTTTCAAAGATGACAAGAATGACACTTGGTTTACCAGTCTGTCTGTCAAATCATTGGCTGAGCTCCAGTTTGTGCTGCTTAGTTACTGACAAACAGCTCAGTGACTTCTGCAGCTTAAAATGGGGTGAAACTGGTTTTCTGACTGGCCAGTGATGGATAGTCACCCATTTGTAATATCCCTCATATCTGGCTCTTTTTCATCATTTTAATTCACCATTTCTTCCCATCCCCCTGACAGAAAGATGCACTACAAAGTAGTGATGTAAAATAAAACGTAGTTCTTTCTTGCACTCCCTGCTTGTTATCCCCTCTTCATTTTGTTTGGAACAGTGTTTTTTTCTTACAAGGTTCGTTGTGCTCCCTGCTTCCAAGTAAAGAGAGTTTCTCATACTACACCTCCATTAGGCTACCGAGCTTGACCTCAGCTTCTGAAAAGTAAAGCAGACATAACTATATTGTTTCACTGATGTAATGGTGATACCTACTCTAAATACCCTTTTGCGGAACGAGATGCTTCCTTTCCCCTGGTAGAGGGTACACAGCAGGGAGAAGGGCCACTTGAAACCACACAATTTCATTCATTAAGCCCCACTTCAGGCACTATGTTTCTGTTGTCAACGCCATCCTAAATTCAAGCGCGTATACAGTGTGTTGATGCAACAAACCTTGATTTTTGTTCATTAAACTAAATACAGATATTAGACTGGATTTGTTGGCTTCCAAAATTACCAGTGAGACTTTTACAGCACTACTCTTGCCAGACCCTTCTTGGTAAATTGTGATTCTGACATGTTTGAAACTATGGCAAGCTCTCCTTTAAAAAGACATTAGCGTGAGTACCAGGGGAAAATATACTCCAGGGCTATAGATGACTTGATATGATTTCCTTGATTGTATCTTTTTATTTATGAGGCATAATTTATGACTGCTGAAAAGCAAACTAAAATGAGTGATGACTAACTACAGCCAAAGTAATAAATCAGAAGTGGAGAAAGAAGCGGTGATTTTGATCGAATCTATTGAATTAGCTGTTGCCCTTAGCTATTACAGGTATTGGAAAGACCTTTTAATATCTGCTTATCTCTCTCACGGGAACTTGGTAACTATCTCATTATATACTCATAGGAAACAAATTATTTAATTTTCTACCTTTTAGAGTTAAACCTGTTTACATGTCTCATTAATTACTGGTGTTATACTATGTTATATGAAATGAGCTTCCTTTAGCATTTGGTAATTTTGTTTAAGTCCCAAAGTGTCCTTTCCTTTCCCTTCCCCAGAATGGGTTTAGTACTTTTATTATTAGCATTTGAACAGTGGAGATGAATAGCAATGTTAAGAGGCTCAAATTATCACAGTGCTAGAAGCCTGGACCTAAAATCTATCCCATTATATGTTTATGGCCTCCCTAAGGATGCTAACTGAATGTTGAAGAGGCAAAAGTATGGATCTGGGGATGGGCAATCAGAAAACACACATTTGTTTACTGCCTTTTTGTACCCCTGGTCATGAGTGGACACGATACTTTCTTTCGCTTGCCTTTGCTCTGTCCCCCATAGACTGCAGCCACTTTTGAAACTTTCTACTTTTCTCACACCTGTCTGACACTGCAGTGCCCAGATACGAATACATTATCGTACTGCTGAATGTTAGATTTTGGTAGACAAGCTTTGTGCTCTGAGCTGTGCTGATGTTGCATAAGTAACTCCAAATTACCCAGGCTGCACACCAGTCAGTTCTGATGAGAAGAAAGACTTGTGAAGGGTGCTGCAACTGATGGCAAGAGGGAGCTGCTCTGGTTTTCTCTAATTTTAACCAGCCAAGATTATGGTCTCTTCCATTTTCTTGCAGACTGCTGTTCGAACACGACTAAAAATCAGGTGCTGTGTTTCTGAACTTAATGATGTCATATCTTACATACCCCTAAAGGGAGCCCAAGGCTCCCCTTTGCAGGAGCAGAGTGGATTCCCAGTTGCAGACTTCCCAGTTGGTCCCTGTGTTTGCAGCTGTAATACCTGTCACATTGTTTAGCAGGTCTGAGATGCAAGTGTTGTGAGCTGGCAGGCGTTAGCGCATGCACAACGTCCTCTGCCAAACCACTGCTCAGTGAGCCATGGTTGCTCTTCACGTAATCAGAGTCATGCGATCAACTGATTGCTTTTATGCTTTGGGGAACTTTTGGCCACACGCTGTGTCTTCTGCCTTAATCATGGGCTGTCTTTGTCCTTTGAGGGCGTTAATTTGAGTGCTTTATTTTGGCAGCTTCTTCACCTTCTCTTTTTCACCACAGCGAGGCCATAGTGCTCTCCTGGTTTACCATTGCTTTTCTTTTTCTGATGCCTTTCTTGCGCTGCAGCGTTGAAGGAGCTGTGAAAGAATATATCCAGCTGTTTCCCTCAGTTCCCATTAGTACTTCCTGTATGGAGTAAATACCTTCACATACGATCTCAATTTGATGAAAGAAAATCTTCTTTTTGAGTCTAAAACACAGCTTCCTTTGTAAGGACTGGGGTTTCAAGAGTGTTGCAGCAGATGAACCTGTGTGGCTCAGGGATAGAGTAAGTCATCTAATGGGCTTCTTCCACTGTCAGCATCTACAGTACCATGATTTTTTTTGCACCTACACCCAAAGGCTGTTGTGATTTTGTTGCCCTCTACAGGAGGAGTTGTTACTCAACTTTACTGAGCTTGAAGAGGCTGGGCTCACCATGGTAAGGCTGTGGCCATCTTATCAGCACTTCCCTTCCTGCTCCTTATAGTTTTGCCCTTTTTTGCTTGCTGATGAACCTTGAGGTCGTCCTGTGATCATTTTGAGCCACAGCTGATCACTGGTTTCTTCCAGGAGCAGAGATCTGTGAAGGCTCATTTATGATGGAAAAGAACCAAGCTTAGTTACCTGTAATTGGAATTCTTCAGTGCTCTGAATATACGGTCTCCGGAGAGGTTTCCCCACTCCGTCTCTGGCTCCGCTTCAAAGTGCAGTCTGGGCCAGGGGCCAGCAGATTGATAAAGCATTTTAAATAGTAACCCCTGTAGCTGATTTCGGAGCCCTCTCCTGGCTTTTCGGGGACAGTGCAGCCATTAACAGCACCATATCTTTTGGCAGGGTGCTGAGCCATGCACCATGATGTCAGACTTAATGCTTTTGGAGACAGTATATTCAGAAAGTCAAGTTATAAGAAACTTTTGTTGGCTTTCTGCTGTCTGTGTTTTGCGATTCAATACAACCCTGAGATGTGATTGCTTATTGTTTGCCCCACGTTCCTGTGTGCTCCTTTATAATCTTCTTACATAATAAGCACCAGGTAATACTACAGCCTATTAAGCTCTTCACATTTCTATATGAATACAGCTAAATATTTTTTGCTGCTGATTATATCACAATTTAGAAGGAATTTTTGTGAGCCCAAAAAGCTTTTTACAAAAGTCCAAACCGTGAAATTTCAGTTTAACCAGGCTAGCCAGGCAACATCTCTCATCCGTGACCATTTTGTGGCAACTTTTTGAGAAGCCATGACCAAACCTCTGATTTTAACAGGCACTTCTCATTCTGGTTTCTGTTGCCATGCTGTCCCATTTCTTCATGCAAAGGAGTGGCTAAACATCAGCATTTCCTTCTGCAGTCAGTTCTGGGCACTTACTGCTCCGAGTCTCCAAACACTGACCAGGATTTACTTGGATGGCAATTCTCAAAGGGAAGTATTTTTATACCCATCCATCCTTTTACAGATGGTTGAGCAGAAGCAGAGGGACTTAAGGGAATCCATCTTAGGTCAGTATAAATCCAGAATTTAGATCCTCAGAAGTCCTGTTTAGCTGTCACAGCTGTCTCAGAAGCTGGCGTTAGGAAATTTCACAGACACCTAGAGGTTTTCTGCTGGAAACATGTCTTGGCAGGGCTGAGTAGCTGGTGTCTGTCTAGAAGGCACTCTCAGAGCATGCCTGTCTGTCAGGCCCACACACATGCAGCCATGACCTCAGCCTTTTTTCAAGAGGGACAGGCATGTGGTGTCTGGGGGATGGACCACAACCTCCAGTCCCCCCCAAATCCCTGGGGAAGGGCTGGGCTGGGCAGCCACGTCTGCTCCCACTTGCTCGTGCTGCCCAGTCAATCTTGATTTCATTGTGTTCATGCAAAGTAAAACAGCCCCGAAGGGAGCACTCCAAGCACAAAGATGGGTCCTCTGCTTGGGCATTCCCACTCTGCAGGGCTGCGGGCTTGACTGCCTCCACTGGAGGCTGTGATTGACCTTAAATTACCTGCCTCCTGGAGGAGTCCTTCAACCACTTAGCTGTGGTAGGAAATGGGATGAACATCCCCTTGTCCTAAGACAGTGTTTTGAAAGAAAGCCCTTGTATGTCTGAAATAAGGCCTGTTTTCTGAAAGACGAGGCATAGGCACCTATGATAGGAGACAGACTGACGGAGGAAGTTGTCTCCATCCAACCCTCAGTGAGGCACCTGCTTCCCAAGTGCGTTGCATCCCTCTGAAAGTCCTCTGAAATTCCTAGGGGATCCCATTCTGAGGCCAAATTCCTGTGCTACACAGGAAGTCTCTGTTCCTAACTCATCACCTTCAGTTTTGCTGTGGGCAGCTTGCCCGGCAGGTCAGGTCTGACACTGTTACGCTCCGTGCTCATTAAGGCCACAGCCTGGATATAACTGGAGCGGTTGAGCTCAGGTCAGTGCTGAGTCGATGCCAGTGGCACACTCAGAGCTGCTCTTCCCATATCTGGCTTATTCTTTCCACAAAGAAATATGCCCCTTGAAATGAACGACTGTGGGTAAATCTTTGTAGCAGCTGGAACTGAACTGAGATAGAGGGTTTGACCTACTGCAGTAAAGTGAACAGAGTTTGACTTTATGAAAAGTTCACAACAGAGATATATTACTGATTTCACTGAAAATGAAAGTGCTTTGGCTGAGCTTTTTATTGTAGGGCATCATCTGTACTTATGTAGTGTTGGATGGTGCTGTATGTTACTGGTGGAATCAGGCAGGAACTTTGGGTTTGTAATTGGCAGAACCACAGTCTTCAAAGCCACTGTGGTGTTTTTTGGCCGTTCTCCTTCCCCAGGCTCCTTGTGAATTGTCCTGTGGTCTTGGAACTTAATATTGCAATCTGGAAGGACTCCAGAGTCAGTTTTGAAGACCTCTTATTTCTAAACCTCCTATTTTTTTTTTTAAGGCATAGTCCCACCATCCACTTCTGCCCAGAGTAGATCACATAAGAACGTGTTTTTCTATAGTTAGAACCGCTCGACGTGAAAGCTTACTAAGGAATACTTATACTAAAAATCGCTCAGACAGTCCTCTTGTATTGCCATTTAGATCTATCATTCTGATTGATCACTATGTGGTTGGCTAATATTGAGCCTAATTTAACCCTATACACTCACGCATCCATCTATTCTGTCTATTGTACCTGACATTCTACAAATTACTTACTCATGCAAATGACGACCTGAGGCAACCTTTTATGATATTCGTGTTTAATTATACAAATAGTTTTTGATAAATAAGATTATACATCCTTCCATATGTTTATTCACTCCTCGATGAAAGCAAAATTTAATTTTCATGCAGATTTGTTGGAGAGTGTGTTTAATAAGTGCTGAGTTTTATGTAGTCTGCAGATCACTCTGGTTTTGGGAAACTGACAAAATCAGTAGGCATAGTTCATAGAGACATGTGGTTTTTTAATCAGGCCTAATTCAAGCTGCTAAATTTTGAAATCTTGGAACTGAAGCCGTTGCCTTTGTGCTCATGCAATAAAGCAAATGTTGTGAAAATAAATGAGAGATGCTGACTTAACTATACATTTCAGTGGGCTTTATTTATATTATGGGTTACTGAAAATGTTGCCAAATGATTGATACATTAATATTTTTAAGAGAGGGATGTTCCTGTAAAACTTTCCAGTTTTAAAGAGTAACTACAGTTTGGCTTGTGCCAGTCAGTCAAGGTGAACGTGACTTAAGTGTCACACAGTGCCAGGCTGAATTCATCAGGGCTGCTTGCATACATGAAGTGTGTAGAAGGGTGCAATTGGCAGGACTGGATATCAGTATTTTTGTTCAGATGTCTTTGAAAATATCACTATTAATCACAGCTTCTCAAGGAGTCCTCTTTGCATGGTATGACATAGAGAGTGGTGGGATTTCAGAGTTTGGGGATCAGGTATGATCACACACTGCCTGAGACATGAAATCTGCGTCTTTTCCCTAAATGTAGCAGCGGGAAATATTTCACTCTTCTGTTAGAAAGTCACTGGGTCAACACAGGTGCTGGGCAGCAGTCAAGGGACATTTTGCAAGGGTGTTACTGTGCGCATTTTTCTCGGTGTCAGTACAGCTGCAGTAGCAACCCTAGCTAAGCATGGATGTTTTGTAGGCTTGAGTCCTTCGCTAACAGTTTCTCTGGTTTTGTGTGCCGAAGGTGTGGTCGGTAAACTCCGCGGGCCGGACACCGAGCGGCTGGTCCCGCTGCCAGACGGGCCCTGCCCCTCCTGAGGGCCTGCGAGCTCCCCTCTTCGACACAGTGGCATCCACAGTGGCTGTGGTGAACATCAGCCCCCCTCTTAAGCCAAATGGGGTGGTCAGTATCTACAGGCTGTTTTCTAATGATACCGGCGGGATTGATGTTGTGGTGAGTATTGTCAACACTGTTTCTGGACTTCCATTTGAGCTTGTATTTTCTAGCTTTAACAATTTTATTCTTACAAGCTGCTACTGTTGGTTACAGACTGTCTGTCTTCCTCTCCTGCACTCCTGTTGTTAACTGCTCTGCAATGCTCTCCTCTGGCTAAAGTGCCACTAGCCCTTCACTCATCTAAGTGTGCTTCTCAAGGCACTGACCTCATCATTAAACACTTCTGACATGGTGATGTGCAATGTGATGGGTATCAGAAGTATTGCTCAGGGGCGGCTAACCATCCAAACCAAACACTTCCAGACAGCTCCCACCAGTCCAAATGGTGCAGGTAGAAACTGCAGCCATAAGGAAATGATTGTGTGCTTTGGGTAGCCTATGGATTTGAAGTTCAGAAGAAATTGCTTTACATGAGCTTCTCTTACGACCTGTCTTGTTGGTAAAAAGTATTTCATGGTAAAGCACTGACGAATAGTGCAAGCAGCCGAGCAACTTCTTCTGTGTTTGGTGTCTCAGCCTAGACACCATTAGGTGTCCAGAAATGACCCATCTCAGCTTAGGAAACCTGCAGGGCTTCATTAGAGTTATAAAACAGGGAGATGTGGGGAAAGGTTAGGGCTGTGGAAGGTGCCTGGAACAGTTACCACCAAATAAGTGCAAAATGCTTGAATACTTTTTGTCTGTAACAATATCTGTTTTTTCACAAGTAAGTAAATATTTGTACAGGATTTTTTTTTTTTTTTCCCTTATCCCATCTTGCTCAGCCTGGAAGTGGTAGGGACACCTTCCCAGGTCATCAGTCCTGTCCGTGACCTTAAGCTGCCTACCGATTGCATATTGCGCATTTATTCCTTCCCGTGCAACAGGGTGTGTCCGTGTCTGATTCAGCCAGTTCTTCTCGTTGGTGCTTGTAATGGCCCTCCATTTCCATCCCCTCACACCTGCCATGCTGCTGCCTCATCTCTGGCATCAAGAAGTACCAAGTGCTTTCCTTTGCTTGCATGACTCTTTCCTTCCCAATTTTTGCTGCAGTCTGCTTAATCGCATGCTGCCAAATGGGAGCAGATGTTTCCCCTTGTTGGTGTTTTCTACATATTTTTATTTCTTTGGCTTAAGAAGCTATACCTGCAAATGACTACAGCAATGAGGTGAAGTGGCAGTTCCTGTGAGCAGTTTCAGAACAAGGGCACCGTTTCCTTTGCCCAAACTGCCAGGTCTCCCTTGCTGAGCGTAGGAGAGTTTCCTAACAGGCGTGCCCAGCACCATGGCCATCTGAGTGCGGAGCAGCATCGTGTTGGCCCTTGACTTAGAGGTACCTACCAGAGAGCCCATTCTCCTGTCTATGCGTAAACTGACCCACCAGACGCATTTGTATCACTTTGCCCAGTGCCATCTCCTGTATCCACATTGAGGAAGCTTGTGAGATTTGCATGAGTATTTGCTAGCACACTTATCATGGAGCTATTTTCTACATTAATTTCTTTTTGCTTCAGTACCACTTATCTCAGAGTTTCTCCTTAAAGGTTTTCTGTTTCTCTGTTCCCGAGAATGACATTTGCAAGTTGACATACAGTGGTCACAGCTCGACTCAAGAAGTCTGCGAGGCCGCTGATGGCATGGTCTTTTCCTCTGAACAGTGCCCTTTAGCTTCCTAATGGGAGAAAAATGAATGCAGGGTTCCCAGTACACAACAGCTGCATTAATGTCAGACTTAAAGGACACGCAGAACCTTGTGCCCATCTTCTTCTGGAGTTAATTCACCTCCATAACTCTTATTCAGTACTTGTGGTGCTTGAAGCTGTGACAACTTCCCTCTTAATTTTTACAGCTGTCAGAAGGGACTACCACCCAGCAGACAATACATGGGCTAAAACCTTTTACCACATACTCGATTGGTGTGGAGGCCTGCACCTGTTTCAACTGTTGCAGCAAAGGACCCATGGCCCAAATCACCACGCAGCCAGCTCCACCCTCAGAGCAGCCCCCGCCGGAGATCCGCACCGTGACCTCCAGGAATGCCTCTTTCCAGTGGAGCGCCCCTCAGTCACCCAACGGCATTGTCACCAGGTAGGAGCTGCCACCCAGCTGAACCTGCATACCTCAGCTAGAGGTGGTGGCAGAACAATTTGAGATGGAATCGCAGGGCTGAGAGTGCTGGATGGTTGTGGCAACCATGCTCCTCCTTCCCCGTGTTGGTGGTGATATCCCCTGTGGCCTGAATACCATCTGGGAGGTGTTCACACACCACAACTGCTTTTCTCCTGAGCAGGATACTGGGGACGATGAAGGTGGAGAGGATGAGCTGTTGTGACGGGAGGTAATTGTCTGACAGTTGTGGTTGCACAGCCAAAAAGTTGTGAGCTCAGCTGGCAGCGAAGAGGCAGCTGCATCTGTAGTTACTTGGGCGAGTCCTGATTTGCAGAAGTGAGCAGCAAGGTAACAGGCATCAACCGTTTCATTGTGAGCGTGACTGACTTACAACCATGATTGCTCATAGGCATCTTACAGTTGGGGCCAAAATCTCCAAGAGAAAAACTGGGATCAGGTCCATTCTCTTCTCCTGTAGCCAGACATACAGCAATTAGGATGAAATGTATGATTGGCTGTTATATTATTATGGCTCTTGATTAATGAAAATCTGAACTTTCTTTTCAGCTATGAGCTCCATGTGTATATGGCTTGTCCCCTGAACCTACAACCAGCAGTGAAGGCTTGCAGTCCTGGCCCAACTGAGGTGAAGTATACAGGAAAAGGGCAGAGTGCCAACGTGTCCAACCTGGAGCCTTACACGACTTACAACCTGCGAGTTGTGTCTTACAACTCCGTTGGCAGCAGCGCCTCAGAATGGATTGGTTTCACTACGGAAAAGGAGCGTGAGTATGAGAAATGGTTCCCTAATCAGCAATGCTGGCTTCTGATGCACGGGGCTGCATAGCGCCAAATGACACCTCCACCTCTGTGAAAGATGATGTCCCCAGAAACCTGCTCTTCTGTGTCTTCTGTGTCTGTTCACTGTGCCTCTGGTGCCCATTCATTGAAATTCTGCTCTGGGGCTTGACTACTCATTTCTTCAAAAATATTTCTTTGCTCATCATCTGATATCACATCCTCTATCTTGGGAGCCTGGAAACCTTTTATTTTACTGAAAATGAGCAGCGAAGCTGCGGAACATAAAATGTTCAAGTATTACCAGAAGGGTGATGTGCAGTAATAAATACACAGCCATAAATAATCCCTGGGAAAAGTGGAGATCTTGGAGGAGACCTGGTGATTCTTTTCAGGAACAATCTTACTGTCCTCATTCATGCCACACTTCTGCCAGGGCTCATGAGAGTTCTCCTTGGATGTCATCCAAATGATTGGATCCTTGTTGACACTGAAGTAAGAGTTTGTTGCTATCTATCTAACCATCACAGGCAGTATTTTAAGGCCATGTGGTGTTCTGTATGGAAATTAAACATGCAGGACCTGTGCCTACAGTCAGAATAGATTTTGCCATCAAAACTGAATTTGTAGAGGTCTAACATCAGCTTTTATTAAAAAGATCTATAGTGCTGTAGCCAGAGTCATTCCATAACAGATGAGATGGGCATTTCACCTCAGCCTGCCAGGTCAGGGCAAACAGGATGTTCACTTTTTATCATACAGTCTTGTGTCAGGATTTCAGAATCACCTTTCTAAAAATCCCTTTTGCATCACTTGGTAGTTCTGCCTAGTAATTACTAAAAATGTCTCTGCTACATCCTTAGCTGAAAATTTCAGGTGGAATAGCCCCAGATTTTCTTTATATCACGACTGAAAAAAAAGAGAAAGGTCCTTATCTCTAAAGCTGTGGTTTTTTAAATTGCAAACTAAAAAGCTGGAACATAATAATGAACTTTTAAAAGGAGAAAATTCATAAGGAACTGGTGAGACATACAGAATGAAAGGGTTTGAAAGCAATTTTTAAACGCCTGCCCACCGGGTCCACAGCCCTCTTCACTCTTGCTTTTCTTGCCTTGCTGACCTCTTCACACCAGGTCTCCTGAGTCACTCTGGATGTCTCCTTCCTCTTGCCTGGAAGGCTTGCTTTAGTGACAGTGGGCAATTAGCAGCAAAGTGCAGCTAGACAGAAGCAGCTTTCTTATGAACGAACCAGCATATACTGGGCACATGGCTTAATGGCAAAGCCACGAGAAAGGACCACCTCAAATTTAAATGAAGTCTTTTGTCAGCAGCTGTTGAGCCCAACTGATAAACTCCCTCCCTGAAGTGAGTTCTGGGCTTCTTTTCTCTCTGCCTGCATCTGCCCTTGCTTTTCTGAAACCCCATGTTTTCACGTATGTGCCTGTGCTAAAAGATGCTCTTGGGCAATTTCTTGGGTCTTGCAAAAGAGCCCTCTCCTTAGCAGTTTGGTTCCCACAGCCTGGCATGCTGCAGCTGAACTTGCACAACCTCCTATGTCTCCTCGTCCCCCACCTTAAGCTGGAATTTAATTTATGCAGTTTTAGTGTCTGTACCACACACACAAAGGCAAAGGAAGGGAGTTCTAGGTCTTTATTTTAAAGGTAGGAGATATTTCTGCTTTCTCAGTGTAGAGGCTGGTGTGCTACAGCAGCTTTCTCTTTTCTCCTTGTATCTTCCCTACTCATACACATGTATACGAGAGAGAGAGGGAGTGCATGCAACAGAGAGCTTGTATCATGCAGAGTCTCCTTCTCTGCGCTGTATAACTCAGTCACGCCTGTTGGCCAGAAATGAGCTTTTTTCCTTCTTTTGCAGCGCCTCGGTACATGGCTCCGTTCTCCATTGTCAGCAATTTATCTACCATCCACATAGACTGGAGTCGCACTTTTGTACTGAACGGCCGCCTAAAGGAGTACGCGTTAACTGAGAGCGGTCAACGCATCTACAGTGGCTTCGACACTGAGCTGTATTTACCAAGGACATCCGACAAAAGTAAGTTTCAATTTCCTAGAGCTTTCTCTCTGTGAAAAGCTGTTGAGCTAAATTAATGCTATTGTGTGCTAAATTTAAGAAAAAAATCTCCATAGCCATCCCAAGCTAAGAGCACAGGAGTGTATTACAGACACACCGAAGTGCATCTAAGCAGATGCTTGAAACAAAAATCCTTGGAGCTAAGCTAAGCTTCCTCTTAAACACTGTGCCTGACTGGGTGAGACTGCTCTGGCTCATTGCGAGGGTTGAGCTTTCCCAAATCCTGGAGCTGCTTTGCAATTCCACCCTTCAGGGCTACACTTTGTGAAATGCATGGAAATCTTCAGCTTCAGAAACGACTGGAGCCTGAATTTTCATTTGAATCAAATTAAGAAGTCAGGAGCTCTTGGAATCAGCCATGTTTTGAAATGCAGTTTCTCTTTAGAAATTTGCAATCTTTAAAATGCAAGGAAACTCAACAGGGGGAAAAAAAAAGAAAAGAAAAAAACAAGAAAAAAAAGTTTTCTTTTTTTAAGGCATTGGGGGTTTTGTATGTCAAAGGATTATGTAATTTATTTTTTACCTTCCTGATTACCGCAATGATGCCAATACATTTTTTTGTTTTGTTTTACTCAAATGTTCTAAACATGTTTGTATCAGCCATGAGTGGAGTATGAGGGATTTAGGGCAAAATGACGAACAAATTGAAAGTTGCCAGTTACGTGTCATTGGAAGAGGGAGGATTGGGTGGTGAAAGAGGAACATAATTTGTAGCAACATCATAGTGGTGACTGCCTATGAGCTGCCATGGTTCATAGTTCAGAAGTTCAATACCCATGTATAACGGATTATGAGGCTCGTAACTCAGGTGGGTTATGACGGGTTCTGTGCTATGCCTGCCTTGGCTTTTCTCAGACCTGGCTGTCCCTGCTGGTGGATCATGGTGAAAAAGCATCACCTACAGAATTTTGATTTTTCCTGCTGACAGTATTTTCTAACCTTTTTTTGCTCAGCTTTTTTGTTTCAAGTGACCTGCATCACCGACGAAGGGAGTGCCACGACACCGGTCATCAAGTACAGCGCTGGAGATGGAGTTGGTAAATGTGTGAAGAAAGTACCTAACACCTATTCATTTTACGGGTTTGTGGTAGAAATTTGATATGTAGTGCGTACCAGACAGGATGGCATCTCATTGCAGGATCAGGGGATTCCTTAGTGCCTTAGGGTATGAGGTATGTAGGTAATGTGCCTTTTTTTGCCATGGAAGGATTTCTGTTCATTTACGTCATGATCAGCTTCAGATCCTCTCTCCAGATGCGTAATATTTTTTCTTTTATATTTACATAAATATATTGCTCCAAAATGTAGTGCTTTTTCTTGCTAAATAGAATCCACTCTCTTCCACATTTTATTTCCAAATTAAGATTATCTTGAATTCTAATCTTGTCCTCCCACATTCCTCCTCAGTTTGACAATGAAAATACATATCCTCTCTCCTTCCTGCTTCCCACCCACCCCAGCAAAGGGCATCTGCCTGCTCCTTTCATATGACCGACCAGCCAGCCTCTGCAGTTTCATCTGGGATGTGTTCCCCTAACCGCTTCATGAGGACATCATATGAGATGTTGTCAGGACCGGGTTTGTAACACCTGCTGTTTCCCTTCTGTCCACGAGGCCTTTGCCTGTTTTGTGGAAGCAAGGGAGTTTGGTGCGGTGACAGCCCAGTCAGTTGTTGTCCATTGAGTAGTAGATGCCTACTCGAACCATTTCTAAAACTGACATACTGGTTTTAATTAATTAATTTATTTTTTGAGTTGCATCTTGTTCAGCTTCTATATATAGATGGGCCTTGTCTTTGCAATTACTCTTTTCACTGCATTTCCCTTACATGCCTTTCAATGCTCCTGCAGAATTTCACGCAAAGCTGCTGTAAAGGCATTATAAAATGTTCCCAGTTGCTGCACACACATCACCTTCCACACTCTGCTCCTTTGTTCTTTTGATTGCTGCTTGTACCCGGAGTCTACTGTAAACTCGATCAGCACCACAGGCAACTTGCAGAGGAGGCTTGCAGGCAAAGGTGATGGAAATTCCTTAGCCAAGAGCCTGGATATGCAAGTAGGATTGCAAATAACCAGGAAATCCTGTCTCTGAGATTTCTTACGCTTGTGCTGTGTAGGAGCAAAGCCAACCAAGTGGCTGTTTTTTTCTAACAGGTGGGGGAAGGAGGAATAAGAAGTTTCATGTTTGCTTTTGTATTAATTTATCACTCATTTCAGTTAAGTCTTCCTCCCTCTCTTTAACTGCACAGGCCTGCCACACAGTGCTGGAGAGAATGTCCTCTGTCTGTACCACTCTGAAATTACTGTAGTCATTTCCACTCTTCAAGGTTACTTGGAGAACCCTTTTTTTCTCACATTCCACCTCCACCGCCTCCTTTCTCAAGAGCTGCTGATGCAGTGGTGATTTCCAGCCTAAGCAGCAATGCCAGAACTTTAAGCAGAGTCCCTTGAGGGTAGTAAGCTTTTTATTATAGCCCGCTAGCATATTGAACCATTATGCCACCTTGAACATAAGTGCAAATAAGCACATGACGACAAAATTACTTAAATTTCTGCCTAATTTATTAGCGAGGAAAGGGATAGCATATTGTTAAACGCTTTCTGAAATAACATTCCCTTGCTCCCCTAATCCCTCTTGATTTTTACAGGTCTGATCTTGACAACACCTGGAGAGAAGGACAAAGCGGAGTCCAAACGTGCAAAATTCTACAACGAGTTGTGGTTTGCAGTGTTGATGGTAGTTCTAGGTTTGATCCTCTTGGCTATTCTTCTCTCCTTAATTCTTCAAAGGAAAGTCCACAAGCAACCCTATGCACGAGACAGGCCTCCTTTAGTTCCACTCCAGAAAAGAACGTCACCTATGAGTGTGTATTCATCAGGTGAAACCCATCCGGTACGTTTGGTAAAATGCAATGTTGTGTATTCATCATGCCATACCATTACCTGCACTCCCCACCCCCTGAAGTTTTTCTTCCTCCTTCCACCATTTTGTTGCACTCTTGGTTACCGAATGAAGGCTATTGAGCATAGGAAAAGGGCTGCCTGGTGTACCTGTGCGGGCACAGAGCCAGGCTACAGGTGCTTTGTCCAAAAAGAGCCCTGTGGCACCCGGTCTGCAGGCCCTGAAATGCTTCTGATGCCTAAGACAAACTTTGGATCTGGCGTCACAGAAAATGCAAAGCCACTGATGTCACCTGATGTTAGCTGACATCTGCAACATTGCTGAAAAGGCCTTGGCATGCTGTGAGAAGGTAGGTGATAAAATGTGCTTTTTCAGAGGAACCTTTCAGGTGTTCCCAATTATATGTTGTGGATGGCTAACCAGGATCAATCTGACAGTCTTTGTCAGGTATCCATTAAATGTGCTTGCAAAAAGCAGGACTTAGGGAGAGGCTCTATTTCTTTCTGGCAGCCACCCACAACCCAGCTGGACTGCTCTAGGACGAGCTGCGTGCCAGGAAGGTTCAGGGGAGAGTGAGTATAATCAGGGAAAAACTAGGGACCTTCACGAAATGTGTGTGTGCATGTAGAGCCACAGTGGGACCACCAGAGAAGTGGGATGAAGACTGCTGGGGAGTGATAAAGAGGAAGGCTTTGTAACATTTCTGTTATGAAAAGTTACAGTTCTGTAAAAAAAAAATAAGGATAAAGAACATGTTCTACCCTGTAGCAGAGTAGTAGTGCTAGCCTACCCTCTGAGGACAAGCAAGCTAGAAGGAATATGGCAATTGTTACAAGACAGAATGGGAGAAGCAGTGCCTTCCATTTCCGTGACTCTTCCCAGGCACAGGCCGTGAGCTGATTCTTCTTGTCACTTCTCAGCTTCTTTTTCCTGTGAGTGCCATCAAGCAGGATAGTGACTCCTGCATCCTTCACGCATTCTGTTCCTTCTTGTCTCGGTGCCAAGAAGCTGCATCTGTGCCTCCACAAAGGAGCTCTTGGGAACAATGGGATTTCCAGTGTGCCCCTTCTCCTGGCAAAGGCTAAGAGCATAAGAAACTTCTTTTTTTGGTCTCATGGTTTTGATTCCTTTTCCTCTACAGTCTGTCATGTTGTGTTGTTCCTCTTGACTTTAAAATGCCTTTGCTGTTGGCATGCCTGCACAGTTCCTTTCCATGTTCCTGCCCCTTCTTTTTTTTTTCTTTTCTTTTTATTTTTCCAGAAGCTCATGGACTTAATAGAAAGGAAGATTCTATGGTGCATCAGTTGAAGGACTTAATCTGAGAAGTTAGGATAGAGCTATTACGAAGTGGCAAAAATTGTTTGTGTTTTACAATTGTTAGTGAGGTCATGTGGCAAGCAAGCAATGCCGGCTGCCCACGCGGTACTTGATGACCAGTTAAAAGTTAAATAGTGCCTCATCTTTGCCTGTTCCCCTACTCCCCCACACCCTGTTACATTGCTCCCCTTCACAGAGCTGCAGCTAATTAACACCCTCCTTAAGGAACAGACTGAACTTGCATTGCACCTTGCCCTGCCCTAATGCTTTTCCTCCCTCTCTTTAATCTCAGTTTGAGACCATTGCTGACATGTCTGATTCATCAAGCGCTGTCACTCTCAAAAGTTACACAATGCACTTCGAGGTAGAGTTATTAGCTTGCAGAGTTGTAAGATGTGTGATGTGCCAGATGACCCAAAGAGCGTGCACAGAGGCATCCTACGTTGCATGTTTCTCCTGGTGGGTGAACATCTTTTCCCTGGTCATGATAACCGAAAAAAGGAAGGCTGCTAACATCCCCTTGCTGTGCAAGTCTGGGCTATCATTCTGGTAGTCAAAAGTTTTTGGACCTCTGCCTGTGCCTGTTGGCTACTTTAAAAAAAAAAAAAAAAAAAAAAATAAGGGAAANTTAGGGAGAGGGGAAAAAAAAATTGTTTTTTTTTTTTCCTTTTTAATGATATGATTGGCCTACAGTGGGGAAAGGTCCATTTGTTTTTTTTCCTTCTCCTTTTCTTCTGTTTATAACTGTGCATGATTTTTGAAGCATGGGTTTCTCTGTTCTCTTCCACTGCTGCTTTGGTTTTGTTCAGATAAAGTGTTTGAGACCGTGCCCTTTATTTTTTGTTTATTAGTTTGTGTCTTCCTCACAGGGGCTGGCAGATACGAAGATTCCAGGAGCTGGGTCTCCCACGAGCAACCGCGGTGTCCGTATCGCATCTGGGGCAAGGAGACCAAGTCAGAGCCAGCTAAGTCGCACGTACTCCCAAGCCTCTCTTCATCGTAGTGTCAGCCAGCTGCTCGACCTCTATGACAAGAAGTCTTTTGTTGAAGAATCACCTTGGGATGCCATTGTTCGCAACCATCGCACTACTGGTCGTGGCTTGGTAAGAACTCCTGTTCCTCTGTGATGCTGGTGTGCATCAGCTGCTAGTGATTTGTCTGTTCTGTTAGACTCATGAAAAGGTCTAAATATCAAAAGCTGCTGCAGATGCAGCCAAAACACCTGGAAGGACATGGTCAGAGATTAGATCCTCAGAATCCTTCCGGCCTACTGCTCTCTTCTGGAGATGCAGGTGATCACACACCGCTCTTAGTGGATGCGAGGTGTCCGCGTGCATCTGTCTATGGTTTCCATTGAACCAGTAATTCCATCATGGTCTACCAGGGATATGCACCCAGAAGAACTGAATTCCCTTCTATTTGGTCAACTCATAGGCTTTTCTCCCCATGCATTTCAGCAAACGTACATGTGTGAGGAGGGATGTCTTCGCATCCTTCACGCGTTCAGTGCCAGAAGCAGGAGCTTGTGTTCTAGTGCCTCCTGGTCTGTGACTTTGGACTCAGTTGCTGACGAAACCTGCTCTCTGTCCTCTGCTCAGTCACGATGCAGAGATCATGTGAAAACTCAGATCTTCTGGCATTCGTGACAAATGAATGACCTCAAACTCTGCCTGCGTGGGACTGGGGGGGGG
>VYZV01034307.1:71773-85207 GCA_013401275.1 Pandion haliaetus
GTTTGGTTACAGTCTACATGAGTAGAAAATACAGGCTATTAAAAATGGAAACTATATAGGGAACCAGTTTCACCAATGATCACATACTATTCAAAATCTGGAAGATAAGACTTACCAGCAAATGCTGGCCTTCCAAATAAAGCAAATGTGGCATCAAAAACACTGCAGCACATGATAGGCATTGATGACTATGGTTACAGCAGACCTTAACATCTGAGCTTTTCCGCAAAATCTGTCCTCTCTTTCGAGCTTCCTAGTCTCATCATAGATCTGAGTATTTTTAATTGAACTGCAAACTTGGATAGCCTACTACATTTTGTACTATTTATTGTACCATGTATTCAAAAGTTACGGCAAACTAAAAAGGTCTGAGAAAATTTCCAAGTTTGCCAGCTATGAAGTCCAGCAAACTGGCCCTGTAAGTAACTCAGTTTGTAAGTAATTCCAGGCTAAGTTCCACTGCCTGGTAAGTACAAAAGTCATTACTACTGGGGATACATTACACTACCAAGTGTCAAGCTGCACTCACAAGTTTCCTATTCCATACTGCTCACTCTACATATTTGTATTACTCCTCACTAATATACTTTAACTGCAGCAGACAGATGTCTTCAAAGCAATAGCTGGAAAACTTCCCAACTTTATTATGGACAAATTCAAATGAACAAGAGTGCCAGTGCCAACAAAGAAGCAGCCCTCTATTACACCCCAAGAAGGAAACTCAGGAAGCTCAATATATACTTATGTTTTAATTAGGATGCTAAACTGTTCTCCAGGCACAGTACAATCATTCGATGCAGATAAGATTCAGCAGTACAGGCCACATGAAAAAGGCAATAATAAAAAATCCACACAAACAACTAGAATTGATTACTCCAGAGAAGGATGAGGTTCAAGGAAATCAAGGAAGACAGCTTGAATGGTCTAGAGGAATTTGAAGTGTCAGTCCTGCTTAGGCTCAACAATCTTGAGACCCATCCACAGGGGAGACAGTGCTATATGTAATGACAGGCTCTTGTCTTAAGGGTCCCTCTCAGTAAAATACTGCTTACAGCAGCAATCCAGCAGCAGTGTCTTATGTAAGTAATATTGAAAGGAAAGAGAGCGCTCTGGGAGAGCTCCATCACAAAGATGCCAGCCCACACAATTTTCTGAGGATGGTGTTGCCAGGCTCCAGTGACTGAAAGAAGTAGTTTCTTTCACAAGATGATAGCAATGTACTGTAACACAAAGCAGGACTGCAAGCATTTGCCACTACAAGGAAACAAGACAGCTCTGTTCAAGTTACTACTATTAAACACAAGCATATTTTAGGTTTTTTTTTTTTACACCAAGCAGCATGACCTATTATCCAAAAGAGGAACAGTACATTTTGGTCAGTGTTAGTCAGACTAAAGATTCAATCCTGTAGGCACTTTCTCTCTGCTCCCCCCACCTCAGGTGGCATTTCCTCCATTTCACAGTCACTCCAATGCAGTACAGCCTGTTTAGCAAAAGTGCTTCCTTCAGTTTTGTTGCCACGTTCAGTCATAGTCTGAGTTAGCAGAACCTTATGATATTGGCATATTTTGGAGTTTTTATTTGAAGTGAAAGTCCACTTAACATTTTTGTGCCTCTTTGCACTTTGTTTCCAAAAATCCAAGATGTTGTTTGACCTATCTTACTGCAAATCCCAAGGTAACACAAGCAGCTAAGACAAACCAGAAAATGCAGGAGGAATGTAATAGCACAGTGCTTAAAGCAATGCCTATTAGAAGAGCACAGCTGTCACAATAACTCTTCCCTGCCTTTAACACTTGGTCAAGGGGAACATAACAGAAGAAAAGGCTTCTCAAGTACAATATTTACACCCTGTTTAATACAGATATTTCATATTCAACTGTTAGACACACCTTTTTTTTTTTTTTAAATACAATGGAACCTCCTTTTCTGTTGTGCTGACCACGATCATACACAAGAACTCTATGAGTCACAAGTAAAACAGCAGTATACAGCTGCATTATCTCATGCAAGACCTTTGCCCTTCCCCATCTTCAAATCTGACTTGCTGTTTCCACTCATTCAAGCATGAAAAAGAAGCAACAGCCATTAACAGAGCTAGAAATTGCCTGAGCATCTTTCAAGTAAGCTCTTCCTTTAAAGGCACATGGATCAAAACTTGAATTTGGTCATTTTGACTTTAATTAACGATCCCATTAATTCTCATGACTTCAACTATACATCTAATAACAAATTAACTCAGTGTTAAGTTTCAGAGAAAAGTGTTCACATAAGGAGATTGCTGTCATACTTTGTTAGCAGTATCCACCACCAGAAGAAACACACATTACTGGCATAACAGTGGCTATTCAAACACCAGGGATTAGGCTAGAGGAAGTTCCTAATACCGTTCCCTTCACTGCCTCCCAAATTTGCCCTGTATTTGAACAACACTGAGTCAGACAAGCCATCAGATCAATACCAAAGAATATTTACTTCCGAAAGTGTCTTCTTGCTGTTTCTAAGGCCTCCCTAATTGTGTGTCCTTCAGTGCCAAGGTGTACAAGCAGTAATTCCTCTATGCTTAGGACAGCAGAGTGTGCTTTTTCCCTACCTAGACACTCAAGTTATAAAAAGAAGGAATTTTTATCTTCCAAATTCCATTTATGAACTCCATTTGACAGAGAACTGAAATCTTTTCATCATCTCAGTGTAAAAATACAGCTTTAATAAGGCAAAGGAAAGAAAAGAACAGAATGTCTCGGTATCTGTAGGTTTCCACCTCAGAAACTTAGTTCCTTTGTGCTATGGCCTAGATTCAAATGCAAGTCCAGGGAAAAGTTTAACTCTTTAATTTGCATCTTCACACAAAAACTCAAACTGAACAGTAAGTATTAGTTCATATCTGTTCAGTAAACAGACTACTTTTTTGTTCTCCATCTCTTTGATTTTGAGAAAGGTTGACAGGGAAGAAAGTTAGTATGCTCTAATAGGTTGCTGTACTGTAGCTTGTTTTGTCACTTTGTGAAAGTGAATACTGAACAGTATGGATCACACACACCTCAAAATAAGGTCACAGACTTCCTTCTGGTTAAACACACACACACACAAAAAAAAAAACAAACCCACCCCACAGGCCATTATAGTTACCAATTTCACTGCCACTACCACCATCTTGAATGCTCCACAAGATTATGCTACTCTCTGAGGCAACTGCAACCATCTTATCCTTGTCTCCATGAGGTCCTCCAACCACCTTAGCATTGAGAGCCACTCGCTCAATTGTCCAGTCCAGATAGGGACTTGTGAACACCTGCTGCCACCCCGATGACTCTTTGATTCTGGAAGGGCAAAGGAGGGAACAGAGGTTAGAGATTTTAGAGATTCAGAAACAGACAACTCAGTCTAAGCCTGAACCAATGTGGATGATCTAGTCTTACAGGCTAAGCCACAAACTTCAAATTCCAGTTAAGCACTATAGTCTACAAGAGCTGTATTTTTTTTCCTTGAAGTCTGACACTGCATATTATTTCAGTGTTTTGCAGCTACTGGAGCCCTGTGCTGGGCTTTTTCCTCATATAAGCACATCTGATACAGAAGTTACAAGACCAAGCCAAGAGCTTGGGCTAGACAAATGCTAGAGAATGAGGTTCAGCATAAGACTTTAGAAGAAATCTCTATTAATTTCCAGAGGCAAGGTATCTTATATATCATGTAAGACACCCAATCATGCTCCAGCATAAAGCTGTGCTATCTAGTCGCATTTTCTGTTTATGGTATACTGTAAACAGATAATACTGAATTGAGTATAAGCTTTTTTTTTTCTTTTAGAGAATAATTTGCCTGTGCAATTTTGAAGACTTATATGATGCCAGAAAAGCACAATGTATCTGATTTAATTTCAGGCAGTAATTTAGATACTTTGCAACTGAGCTAAAGCACACTAAATCTCAGCAATCAAATTATATAAATGTTAACATGGAAAGCAGAAACATATCTCGTGTTTTTTGCCATTGCTGCCATTCTTTCACTTCAGCATTGCATCCTGCCTGGAGCTGAAGCACCACAAATCACTGCTGTCTACCCATACAGCACGCAGAAGTTGTAGTGAAGTAACTTAAAGGCAGAATTGCAATAGCCTTTGAATGCAATCAAGACATTCTCCCAAGCTTTATTATAAAATTTTAAACAATTCTGTCGTACTTCAAAGGAAAAAAAAATACTATCTTTAGGATGCACTGTGCTTTGCTGTAGCTTTTTTACAAAAATAATCTTAAGTATTTAAATAGTATCTGTTACGAGCAGCCTAAAAGGAAGTCACAAAAATCAAATATCTGAATATATTTCATTTCCTACTACATGGGATTCACTGTCCATTCCACTACAAATTACCACTTACTTTGACAAGTGACTCTGGCTAAAATTCAGATGTTGCCCTTACATTAAAATAGTACTGACAAGAATCTTAAGTCACAACATTTAACTGCACCACAGTGGCATCACATAAGCAAGCTATAGTTAAATTTGTGGGTAGTGGGAAGTAGTTTTAAGAGTATGGTGTCTCTTCAAACACTAGATATTCAAAAAAGTCTAGGCAAATTCACCTGTCAAGCCATAAAAAAAACCAGACAGGTAATAAGATACAGCAGAGAGGAGAAAAAAAAAACCTGTTACCAAAAGCTGTATAAGAGCAGAATGGAGGAGGGAAAATTCCACCATTTACTCCTCGAGTTCTTTCAACTTGCAGAAGAAAAAAAATTATTCAAAACAAGACAAGAGTGCTACCTTGAGTCACTATGAAGAAAAGCAGCATTTTAAATTGGCATTTTGACCTGTGCCCTCTTTCAGAAACCATTCAAGTCCGACATGCTTCATCAAAAGCATCACTAATGCCTTAAGTTCAATGGTAACAAGTCTCATTTAGTAGATTACCAAGGAGGAGAGGCAGAATCTTTCACTTAAAAGTGAGCTAGCATCCAAGGGAAACAGTCAGAGATAAAATCCTAAGGAAGGGACAATTAGTGCAAAGACAATTGCAAATCACTGCCTCTTTCTCCAGTCAGACCATATTAAGCTTAACTGAAAACAAGATCATTAAGTAGAGCAAGAGAAGCCACACTTAGTACAAATTAAAGCAAAAAAAAAAAAAATTGCAGTGGTGAATACAAGAGACAAGTTAGATGTTATTTAAGTTACAAAGTTTAAGGAAGTAAATTAGTATTTTATATAGTAAAAAAGGCGGCAAACTATGGCTTCAGCTTGGCAGTAACCAGAAAGAAGCTATTCACATTACACTCTTTATTCTTGTTAAAACATTACTTTCCATTGAAAAGACAGCCACCAATTAAATCAAGACTACCAGATGTGAACTAAAAACAGCTTCTGTAATATGAAGGTGTTACAACTTGACCTGATCCTGAAAAATAGCCAGTTTGTTTACAAGACACTTAAAGACACTTTTCAGCCATTCAGGTGAAGTAGCAAGTGCTTAACAGTTCTGCTAAGCCAAAAAAAATGAAGTTTAAGACATGGTACATCACTTATGTAGCAAAAATCCTTTAACTGTTTCAAGTTCTTCGACAGTCTAACTTTACAGACTGTCTTCAAACTCATATAGTAGGAAGAACTTTTAAAATTAATCTTTCATTTAAAAGCCTGCTTTAAAACAGGCTTTTGAAGCAGTTAGATGGGAGTCTTATTACTTTTGCAACAGCATCAAGAATTGACATCAAAGCAGCAAAATTTGAGTTCCTATCAAGCAGTTTATTTGCACAAACAAAAGCAGCAACTCATATTTATAGAAGCAGACTGAATGCATGTGATCTGTCATTTCAGAGTAAAGCAAACTTTTTGCTTTGCTCATAGCAAATTGCCAGGTATTTTTTAGATTCCTGTAACCTGACAAGCAATTATAGTCATACCTGTAGCAAACAGCAAAATGGGCATAGGCAGCTACTATCCAATTGTGGTGGCCAGCCACTATTAGGACTTTCCGTGGGTCCACAGGAAATCCTAAAAACAACAACAAAGCTGAAGTCAGTCACGTGATGGGTATTCGGAGAGGAGCAGAGACATCTATAACAGAACAGAGCTCTCTGCTAGGATATGCAACAGAAACTTCAATAACGAAGTTTCTCAAGAAACATTTTCAGCTAGATTCTAGTTAGCAATAGTACTCCTCACATTCCTTACAACTATTACAGTTCTTACATGGAAGGAAGACATTTCATCTCAGTCACTGCAATGCAAAGTGTTCATAAGGAGAAAGAGGCAAGCACATGCCTCAGTTTTAAAACCTGCCAAATTGGTAAAAAAATTGAGGATTGTTATCAAAGAAAAAAACAACACACTTGTCCTGGTTTCAGCTGGAATAGAGTTAATTGTCTTCCTAGTAGCTGGTACAGTGCTATGTTTTTGAGCTAGGTATGAGAAGAATGTTGATAACGCACTGATGTTTTCAGTTGTTGCTAAGTAATGTTCAGCCTAAAGTCAAGGTTTTTTGGCCTCTGATGCCCAGCCAGCAAGAAAGCTGCAGGGGCACAAGAAGCTGGGAGGGAACACAGTCAGGGCAGCTGACCCAAAGTGACCAACGGAGTATTCCATACCATGTGACGTTTTAGGAACTGGGGGGGCGCGTCGCCGCTCAGGGTCTTCCGGGTGCGTCGGTCGGCGGGTGGTGAGCAATTGCGTTGTGCATCACTTGTATATTCCAACCCTTTTATTATTGCTGTTGTCATTTCATTAGTGTTATCGTTATCATTATTAGTTTCTTTTTTTCTGTTCTATTAAACCGTTCTTATCTCAACCCACGTGTTTTAGTTCTTTTCCCGATTTTCTCTCCCATCCACTGGGGCGGGGGGGGGAAGTGGGTGAGCGGCTGCGTGGTGCTTAGTTGCTGGCTGGGGTTACACCACGACAACACTTTTGTAAAGTTCTTTCCAAATAGTTGGTGCAATCTTGTACTACCGTTCCAGACTGTTAAACTGAAATTTCCAGTATCTCAGAATACCTAGAGCTCCTCCATTTATTATCTGGTGGGAGCATGCCTGTTTCTGATCTAGAACTCAGTTACGTTTGGCAGAAGTGTCAGACAGCACTGGAAATCAGTGGCTATGGTACTTCCCTGAGTTGGCTCTCAGCCTTGATATGCTAAAGAACTGATGCCTGAAGACTGCACCTTCTGTCTGATTTTCCCCAAGACTGCCCTCTTCCAAATGTGCAGCAACTCACAAAGAAGAATCAGCAATTCATATCCAAGGCTTATTTTTAGATTACCTGCTTATAGATTCACCTTTTAACATACTCTGTTATTTTCCTAACACTGCTACAATTTACACAATTATAGCTGAAATATGAAACAGCATCATTCATTTCTAACAGCATCATTTTTCTTGCAAAGTCAAAAGCTGGAAAATGACAGAATTCAAGCTTATCTTATTTACAGTTTTTATATTTTATACAGAAAGTAGTCTATGTAGTCAAACAACTGAGGACTACCTTTATTCTAAAGACTTGACTCTTGCAGGGCAAGAGAGGCACCAGGAGCAAGAAAGAGGAGCAAAAGCAGGAAGGAGGTCCTGAACAAAGACCAAAGAGACACTAAGCTGTCTGGTTTTTATCATGGCTTTAGTACAGTGGAAGGCATTTGTCTAAGGGGCCATACTAAGACTGCATGAAGAACTTTGATTTGCCTTTCTTTCAGCCTCATGTCTTGACTGGGCAGCAGTGAGCCTTAAACACTGTAGTGTTTAAGTAAGTATTCAGCAATTTAAGATCAGGCAAACATAAACAGACTGAAACCAGAAACAGTCACTCAGTTTTTATTTCCCAGTGACAATCATCTTTGCAATTTGTTTTGGTTTAAAACTGACATTCCTCACCTAGCCTGACTGTACCTTCCCCAGTACCAGCAAGCGTAGGTTGGACACCACCTCCATGAACCTCACTTTCGGAGCAGTTTTGACCAGTTCTAACATCAGCCAGTGGCCCAGCAGTATTATTTATCTTACGGCTGGGAATGCCTATAAAAGAAGAGAGATGTTTGGTACCACTCCATAAACTTTAGCAGTATAACAGATATTCATACACTTTCAAAATACAGGATTAATACTTGTGCATTTTGATCTAAAGTCTAATTCATCTGATATAAGAATTAGGCAATATCGTAACACTGAAACAGAAAATGCTTTTGCTCTCTACATTGACATTCACAATTTAAGGAACTATCGTCAGAAAACTTGTCAACAATTGGCTAGATATCCCCTAGACTTCAGGTTAACACATGAACTGTGTTCACCTCTACGGAGAAATAAAAATCTAACAAGTACTCATGTTGTTAAGAAAGCTCACTTGTAGTGATTTGTTATCTAGACATAGGGCACCTAAAGTGACCGTACCTTCAGAGAAGAAAGCACTTCATGCTGATGACATTTAACTGAAACATATGTGAAGATCCTCTACTCTAGTCCACTACTAAACACAGCCTACTTAGCATTAACATGCCACAACCCCCTGCCCAGTATTCTAAATATGCCATTGCATACAGCATGCAGATAAAAGCCTTGTTTTTGAATCAGAACAATGTTCAGTTCAACCATTCATCTTAATCTTTCCACAGGAAAGCTTTCTCTGGACAGTTTGACAGCTAGAGTAACTACCTCAGCCAATCGCCCCCACAAACTAAAGCAGTAAGTGACTGCAAGCAACATCAGACCATGAATACAAAAATACCTGGAGGAGGCAGGTAGCCATGAAAAAGGACACTGCCACAAGATGAGCGTTCCAGTTCTTCACATAGTAGCAATCTTCTCACTAAGGAGGAAAACCAGATATGACCACAGCTTTCACTTCCCAGGAAACATTACATTATTTCAAATAACCTTCTGTATTGCCAAGTTTGAAAATCTTCAGGGTCACAACTGCCCAGGACTTGTAAGTGGATCATTACTACAGTAATAAATGTGAGANGGAGTGATTCCATAGAATTCAGCTTCATGCCTGAGAACATTAATACTCACTCCCCTAGAGAAAGAAAAAGCAAAAAAAAACCCCAAAAAACACAAGGACAAAGTGAGTCAATACCTTGAATATCAATACTTGCATATAACTAGATATGACACAATGTGAACGTCAAGCTACCTAACAGTTTACAGAATTACCACCAAATGTTGATGTTTGAGATCTCAAAGTGATCTTAACATTAATTATCTTTCATTAAAATAAGGATACAGAAACAATAAAAAAATACATTGCCAGAGGTGGTTTAAATTACAAGAATCTGCTAACAAAATACAATGCTACCATTTCTGCCTCCACCACGCAAACACATACTCTAGACACGGGCCCAGATCTACCAGGGAGCCGAGTCATCTACTAGGCATCCAACTAGATGAGTAAAACTGAACAATCCTCATTTGAAAAAGTCTTCTATGCGTCTGATCAAATTAATTTTCACTTGAAATAATTAGAGCTTCTTACCTTAAGTCTAACTCCTTTGTACGAAGAAAATTTAAAATAGGTGCAAATGCTGCTGGATCTCGATCAATAAATATCTGCAAAGAAAAACTGCTGTGCTTTAGCATTACTATGGAGCAACCATCAACTAAAATGATTTTTTTACGCTGAGTATGGGAAAGAGGAGTTGAAGATGTGGCAGTCAGCAGACAAACATAACCCAAAGTTTTTGGACCTCTCCTTTGCTCTCATTGTTCTTCTAACTCACTAATTCAACATTCTTAAAAGACATATATGCAAACACTGCTGCAAATAGATGGCACTTAATAAACGTGTTCTTTAAGCTCTAGAGTCTCCCTAAAGGTCAATGGGTCCTCTCACTTTCTATCGTGAAATGTTCAGAATGCAGTAAATGTAATGAGAACAAGATAAGTTTAGACTTTTTTTTAATTAAGTCAATTACCACTACAACTACCTCTTCACTTTTAGCAAAGTACTTGAGTGCCTTACTATCAGTCAACAACACTTCCATAACTATAGTTTCCCATTTAAGAATATCATATACACAGACTGAAATGGCCATTTTGCTATATATATTTGCCAACAAAAGCTACATTTCCATGCCAGGATTACTCAACTACATATGCAATAGCTATCTAATGAAAATTACACCTCTCTGCAATACAGCAGTTAGCAGTTTTTCTGTTTAAAAAAAGTACAGTTGCTGTCTCTGCATTGACCGTAAAATGCAGAATGAGCACAAAAATACGCACATTGTTCCAGTTTCATTTATCTTGGAATGAAGATGAGAACCAAGAAACCCAGAGATGTCACCAATTTTCATGAAAGTTTAGACTGACTCAAGCAGTGTAACTCCCATTAGCATCTACAGTGAATATTCTTTAGGAGGCAACCTAACTGAGAGCGTAACATTAAACTAATGAGTTATCAGTACGTTTATTACTCACAGCACCAGTTTCATCCTTCAGTGTTGAAATTCTTCCACTCAGCAAACTGCAACACAGAAAATCTTCATTAGATGTCCCTCAGAAATGTACCAACACAAATACAAGACGCAACACTCTCAGTCAGTTTGCTCTCTTTGGGTACTGTTGGTTGCATTTTGGCAAAACAGTGTAGCTGAGCAAAGAAAACTGTCTTGGTAATGCAGAATGCTGGGCAGGGAGGGAGGGAGGGAGGGAGGGGTGTGAAGTCTCTCTCCTGAACAAAGGAGCCGTGCATGCACACCTAAGGAAAGGCTAAGAGCTGCATCATAAGGACCTTTAGAAAACAGACACAAGGTCTAGCCTGAAAGGCTGGAAAAGTTTTCCCAGGCACCCAGAGGGCTGCGTAGTTTGTTACAATCTAGTAAATCGTTAAGAGCTGCTGAAGTAAAAAGAAAGAGTAAACAACCCATTCTGCAAGGAGTTACTGGGCAAGAATGGGGTGGATGACTTGTTACACAATTTTACTTCAAAGTTTCTCTCCCATCAGATCAAAGTACAAAGATCCATAGAAAACACACCACCAAAACTTTGTTTTACAGATAAGAAGCAAACTAACTAACATCAACAGTTTTAGTTCAAGATTCCATCTGAGTCTGGATGACAATTACCTCTGAGATTTTCCAGTACTCATGACTTTCAGAACAACCTCCTTAGACAGTATATTTAGTGTTGAGAGACTGGGGAATAGCATGGGACTTCCTCCTTGTGCCTTCCCTTCCATACCTCAAAGAAGGTGACATCTCCCTGGCACTCCATTTATCTGAATATTTCAATAGAACAGGAGCAGGTAATGCTGCCTATGTCAGCTGCCAGGCTTTTATTGGGAAAGAAATCTAGAGTACAAAAATTAAACGTAAGGAAGCAAGATTGCCAGCCTTTAGGTTTTCTTTTAGACGTTTAGGATTAACGGGGGCAACAGAGGTACAGCAACTACAACACAAAATTACTAGGGTACAAACAGTAAGCAGCATAACCTACACAAGTGGTAACGGTAGTGACATAAAAGTTAACAGAACGATGTTCAGTAATTCAGCAGCTCCTGTACCACAAGTTAAAACCCGCAAAACTCTGAGTTAACTCAGGGTACAGCAATAACTCAAAAAAACATTAAAGGCAGTGCTACTCTGTATGGTCAGTAAGATCACAAGTGGTAATATAGTAACACAGCCAGTTGCATCTCCCTTTCCTGCAGATTTGGAGCCTTATTTCCACTCCATCTAAAAAGTGACTACTCTTCAGCACATATAAGCTGCCATAGCATCATTCAAGACAGAAGATGCCTTTTGGACAACAGCTTATTTCAAATGAATCTGTCCCATTGCTTGAGATAAGGGAAAAAGCATTAAGGAAAAAAAACCACTATTTACAGCATAAATTAAGAACTGAGAACATTTTTTTTTTTTAAATTACTGTTACTTTGTCGTTGTTTAATGTGATGATGTATTACAAATACCTGGAAAAAAAGGAGTCTGGAATCCACATCAGTGTTTGTCTTGAAGTGCTGAACCTAGGAAACCAAAGTTACAAGTTTAGAATCAGCTGTAAAATTCAAAGGAAGTCTGCTTTATTAAAATATTTTCACTTGTCCTAGAAAGCTGGTATCAAAAGGGCTTGGGAAGTGTGAGAACATATAAATGCCTGCACTGAGTCAAAGAGGTTGCAGATTCTTTGCACAGATTGTCCTTAAGCATGAAGCAGGACTGTCCAGAGGCCCCAAGAGTGTCATTCTTTATATGTCTGTAACACACTGTCCCAAGCATCCTACATTTGCTGCTTCTCATACTTTGCCGACATTAACGCTTGCAAAAAAAACCCAACCAAACAAACAAAAAAAAACCTGCACAAAAAAAGCAGCCGCTAAAATACAAGTTTATTAACAGTGCGCTACATTTGTCATTAACTGCAAGTTATCCTTACTTAGGACTCAGAAGGTGCACTGCAAAAGAGTACAATAAGCTTCAAGTTAGTATTTTACAGTAACTTTAATTATTTGCTATTTTGCTATTTGGGCCCTCTTAGAGGCCCAAGGTCCCCCAATAACAGCTAAAAGTAAGCAAATATTTACCTCGAATCATAATGTTATTATGAAATAACCCAAATTATAGTATTATTTATAAAGCCAGACAGTGTTTTACATAATAAATAACTATGGAAACCTTTATACTTCTGGTTTTGATTTAACATGAAAGAATACAAGTGGACTGGCAGCTTGGACAATGAGTTCATGCTCCACATCAGCTCTCTGACTGTACATATCCTCTTGCTAGTACCATGACTAAGAAACCTTTGGTGACCTCTTAATGGGAATCAAAAAAGGAAATGCAAAAGTAAAATTTGATGACAACCTTCCATATAGTACAGGAATAAATTACAAAATATTTTTGGAATAAAAGTACTTCATCATATTTTACGTAGTTTTGACTGCTTGTATTTTCCAGTTTTGGAAGGAAAAAAAAGACATAAACAAAAAGCATTACTTTATAACCCCTAAGAGGCAGAAACACAAAGGCTATATGGAACCAGCATCCTGCATAAAACGTGGACTGTGTAGCTGCTCACTGCAAGCGTAACAATGACAAATCTGTTTTTAACAGAAAATCTTCAGTATCAGCATTCTAAGCATAAACATGCACAAAGTCTTTTCTAAACAAAAAAAAATATTAAAGAGAATCAAAGCAGTTTGCTACTTAAATGGAAAGTGACTTCTAAGTATATTTGCAGTTTTGCACAGCTTTTGTCGTGAGTAATACAGATCACTACCCTTCTCTACTTTAAGAGTAAGGGATGATTCATTTAACTATATTATAGTATGTGCACAATAGAAAACAATGAGTTACATGAATTTTATCCAATATTAATCCAGACACTGCTTGTAACTATGGCTACAATACATGCAGCATCACCAGTTAGCCCTTTTAAAGATCTTCACAAGCTAAATACTTTTATTGTCTGATACTTTAAATACTTTACCCCTTTCAGTTATTTTGCTGTTTTT
>VYZV01034307.1:88617-104038 GCA_013401275.1 Pandion haliaetus
CCGTGCTGACAGGTCGCCGGCGGGAGCCCGCCCGCCCGGGGTGCGTCGTCACGCCTGCAGGAGAAGGAGCCAAGAAGGCGGAATTCTTGTCTTTCGTGTTTTTGAAGGGAGGGGGGAGCCGCCCGTGCCGCCGTCGGGCGCCAGCGACCCCGGCGTAAAATAAAGCCGCGGCTTGTGAGCCGCCTCCCCCCCCGGGCCTTGTGACTCCCTCCGCCCGCAGGGACCCCCGGGCTGGGGAGTTCTCGCCTCGGGTGAAGGGCAGTTCCCTGCCAAGAGAGGCACAGAAACAGAAAATTCCTGGAAAACTCAAGGAGAAGGCGGTGGCGGCACGTGGAGTTTAAAGCCCGGGCTGCAGCCCAATCGAATTCTGCACCATGAAAGGGGAAAAAAAGAGCAGGCGCGGCAAATCCGAGCCCGCAGTGCAATCTGAGGAAGAAATCTGACGCAGCAAGTGAAGGGAAATTGAGGAGGAAATAAATGACAGTGCGGTTAGCAGAGGAAGTAATAAAACTCTGCTTTAAAGTTGTGAGGGTAGGCTTTGTGATTCATTCCTACACTCACTCAAGGAGAGGAATAAGCAAAGAAGAGCACGATATTTTAATTTATCTTAAGTGAAATTTGCCTAGACATTGAAAACCCACTGGGAGGATCCACGTGCTATTTAAACGTAATGTTTTTGGGTGAAGACACGTGGATAGAGTTGAAACATGCTCAAAAATTACATTTGGAAAGTGCTGTGAGAGTTATGCGGCTAGTCTAGGAATAAACTGCTTGAAGTTACCTGGCCTCTTCCTCACTTGCATACTTTGGAAATTCAACTTTTACTCCTCTAGTCATATTGTAGAGCCCAGTCGACCAAAGCTGTGAAGATGGGTACCTTTGCCACGCAGTGAAGTGTTTTGGAGAGAAGACTTTGCAATCACAAGGCCCTGTCGCTACCACAGAGAAACACACAGCCGTGTTACGCTTCTTGGGCTAATTGGCTAACCAGCACAGTGTATTGAGCTTAGGCGGGGAGCCTACAAATGCTTCTGTAATGCGTTCTGAATATGTTAGTACGGGCGCTTCTATGGTGTGTTTTGCCCTGCAGCCTAAGGGAAGGGAAAATTAAAAAGTAGCCAAATGTTTCTCCACGCCCTAGACCTTCAGGCTTTCTGTATCCTTTGTAGTCTGGCTGTAGTTAGGGCTTCTTCGTGGACTCAAGAAGAGCCCCGCTTATCGGATTTGTGATGAGTTGTCTTCTGCTTCCCTGGAGTACATAATAGGAAATAAAAAATGGTCAGGTGTGCTATTAGGCAGAGAAGGAAATTGAACTTCCTCTCCTATGTCCTGGGGGAGTCCTCTAACTATTAAAGTATTGGATGAGACAGTGGGACGGGATATTTCATTTCTTGTATTTAGGAGGAAGACTGACACTCCCCACTTCAACCCGTCAGCTTTTAAAAGAAAAACTTAAGTCAGAGAGGGTTTGAGGCTGGGGGTCATGCTTGGAAACCATACCCTCCAACCTACCACTGTGGAAAGACTCTGTAGAAGGCTCGCACCTATCCTCAGTGTTTCCTATGGGCCATTTTGAGCGCCTGCTCATTCAGGCAGCTGACTGAAAGATTACTTTTCTGCATGCCTAATTCAATCATCTTTTATAAGGAATCTAATAGCTTAGGTAGTCAAGGACTCTAAACTGCACAGCAACTGGCCGCGTGTCTTAAAGAAATGGCACTGTAAGCATTGGGTATGTATATAAATGCTTCTGTGGCCCAACTTGCTTAGATCACTTTTGAAAAATACGACTTAGGCTCCTAAACCTCGTTTGCCTCACAGTGCCTAAATACCGTTAAATTTAAGATTCACCTCTTCTTAAATAAAACATAAACAGCCTTGGCATTTGTCATTCGATTCATGAAATTCAGTCCAGGAAGAAGGAATGCAAGGAAATCAGCTGTGCATTGATGCATTCTCTGACAGCTGCAGTCCTCAAACGCTTCCACTAGATGCCTCTATTGTTTTTAAAGTAAACTTCCAAAATGTAATTCCTGTTTAGCCTAACCATATAAGGCATATTCTCAAGACCTTTTCTCTTCGTGTTGCAATTAAAATACATGATTCGCAATTGCTCAAAAAAAAATCCCAAGCTCATTTCAAAGCACACATCACATCAGCGTTACACAATCTTGTTACACAAAGCAAGTTCCTGTTGCTAGTTTCTATAATCTTTTTATTAATTCATTAAAAGAAGCTGTCAAAAAAGGGTCACGTGGCACTATGCAAAAAGTAGACATCAGAATTAAATATACATGCTTCTGAGTGATGATTGTACAGTTTAGGAAATAAGGAGGCCCATGCCATGAATTATTGGCTGTGTGTTGGTGCACGTTGTGATTTGTAATTTGATCTCTTTAATTGCAATAATTCAAGCTAAGAGTACAAGGAAGGGTTTCTTACCCACTTTTATCCACTGGGGTAAGAGTACAGTTTTCTTGTGGAGCATCCTGTTTTCTGGCCAAGAAGCTAATTATTCCATTCAAAGGAAGGCAACTTCTGCTGTATAAATTGTATTCAGAGACACCTCCCAATGGCATGATTGCCCTTAAGCTACTTAAAATAGGAGTCTAGGGAGGAATTGCTACTCTTTAGCATGTTTGCCAGGTACCTGTTTTGCTAAGTTATTGCCTGAGAAACAGTTTGGCTCTCCAAGGAGCCAAAGGAAGTTAGGTGATAAATTCCTTCTCTGCCTCCTCAGCGGATCCATGGTGCGGAAATTTTGCACCACCCTGGACAAGCTCCTTTCCGAGTACTTACACCGATGATAAACACGGTGCAGCAGTCTGTGCAACAGTGCGGAGTGGCTAAGATATATTTTTAGCTGTTTATATAAAGCCCAAGTCAGACATTTTTCTTCTTTTTATTTTTCATAGTATCTGGTTTGGAAAACCGATTAAATGTTTTGGAAGTGAATAAGCGTTTAATTTTGGTGATGATATAATGATGTGTTACATTATTATTGTCTAGGACTATTTTAAAATAAAAGTCACTTTGCGTATTTGAGGGGAGGGGGAGCCCCTCAGCAATTTAAAGTCCCCATCGGGTTTTTTAACTATTTTCTCACAAAACGCGAGAACTTTGTGACAGGGATCTTGTCTCTATATCTTTCTGTAAACTGTCATCTTGATTGCTGGTGTTATACAATAATAACGCCAAATTAAAAATTTTCTACCATCTGCTCTAAGGGGAGGAGCCTTGGAGTTTCACCAATTTAGTCACTCTGGGAAATGATAACTATGAGTCACTAGGAACAATAGTTAGTGCATGCTCAGTTTTTCCCTAGCTTTGCTTACAATTACTTAGCTTGAAGGGTCTAAAGTTTGAAGGTATTCATTTTATAATAGCTGGAGTGCAATAAAGAGTACTAAAATAACTTTAAATAGGCCACCAGGGAGAGGGGAAGCTTGTGGGACTAGGTGGAGTATGCATTTCTTCATTCCTGAACATATGGTTGTTGCTTGCAAATTGGGAAACAACCTTGCTTTTCAGTTCCAGATGCAGTGCTGCACAGTGAGTGGCTACCAAGGATGTTCCCTTTGCCCAGAGCAGCTCCACCCCACGGCCAAATAGAAGGGATGCTGGCAGAAATGTCTGTAAAGGCCTTTTTTCCCCCCTCTTAAAATAGAATTAAAGGAAGGAGACGATACATCCAGGATCAGGTGAGAAGCAGGTTCCTAGAAGAGGACGAAAGATTCTGCAACATCCTGTAAAGGTATCCAAGTCTGCTGAATCCCTGGAAAATAAGTCTTAAAGTCTTTGTGTTCAACAAGTCTGGAGGCGATTACTATTATGCTCCAGTACAGCATTTGTTCTCAGTTACCGTGTGGGATGTCTACCAATCCTACTACAGAGCACTACCAATTTCTGCTCCCCAAAGGGGAGCCAGGACCACATGCCACTCAGCAGCTTTTCTTTCAGAATTTCTGCAATTGATTTTTTTCCCTACTAAAGTAAAAAAAAAAAAAAAAAAAATTCAACTCTACGAACTGTCTTTTTGAAAAGTTCCTCCTCTTCCCAATACCCTAGACAATTTTAATATGAAAATAAGTGTTAAATTAATCACAACCTAATAATTTTCAGTATATCCTGGCGGGGCTGGGCGAGACAAGAGACAGCTCAAGTACAATAAATTTGCATGGTGTTTTACTAGTACATGCTATGTCCACAGCGTGGGGCTGTTTGCTAGTACACGTCTGTTGTGAAAGCCTAGGCTTTTTTGCATTCAGGACAGCGGAAGAATGCTGCTGCTGCAGACTCCGGTTTGATTTGGAGATCCCTTGAGTTTGTGTGCAATGTATGCATTTGTGTTCATCATTTAAGTCATTCAGCTAAAGTGTCTACATTTCTCTGTTGAGTCAGATTCTGTTTATGAACTGGATGGTAATCAAATATCTTCCCTAAGACTGCAATCTATCCTAGACAAACAGGGTTAGCTTGTAGTTAGTTAGCACAGCTTCATTTATGTTGGACTGCTGTGTAAGCAGGCACCACTGTATAGCAGGCTGAAGGTCCAATAAATATATGTATATGCTGTCAGGTATGGAATAACAAAAGCGCAGGTTGTAACATAGACATTTACCTGAAAGACTAATTCATTTATATCTTTTGTTCATTTGTCAAGGACTGTTCCCATCAGTCTGGATTTGTTTGTAAGAGTCATAGAAAGGACTGAAGAACACGCATATTAGAAAAGACTTTCTTAAAGATAAGAACAAACCACAAATTCTGGAAGTAATCTGTGAAAAATTTTTATATACTCAGTTATTTTGTTCTCTTTATGCTCCTTCTGACATTTTTCAGCCCATCATTGGTGATTATGCTCAAGCATTGTAATGCTTGTTCTGTGGTTCCTTGTTTCAATTACAATTGAAGGGTTAGAGACAGAAACTTTATATTCTGTACATGAAGTCCAGAACACCAAAAAGTTTTTTGACTGCTGTGAGCTAAAAGGACAACTGTTATTTGGCCTGATCTTCAGTGTAGTACCAGCAAAATAACCCCAACTTAACACTTTCTTCCTCAGGTTGACTCTTACTTTTATGTTTGCAATACCAGATCTGGACGTCTTTCTGAAAGGCTGAAGGACAGACGGTGACAAAGAATCAAATCCACTGCATAAGCAGGTGATTTGTCTAGCATTTAAGTTACCCGTTTGCAGGTAAAAATTCATGCCATCTCTGCCATGCAATCTTGTCTACATTCCTTTTACAGCCATCAGTTTGCATTCTAATGAAGAAATGTTGAAGTGCCTTCTGAAAACTGTAATAAGGGTGAGAGAGGATCAAAGCTCTTTTCGGGTCACTTCTTCTAACAACCTAAGCAAACGTACTTTATGCACACAGGAAATCACGGTTGTCTAAACCAGACAGCTAAACTGTGGCAACGAGAAGAAATACAACAGTCATATTTGAAGTCCTGATACTACTTACTTTTGTTTTAAGAGCACATGGAGTACTTGTCTGTATAAACAGCCAGGAGCAACCCATGTCCCTAGAAGTCCTTCCAGCTTTATCCACTGTATACTCATCAAATTGATGTGTACTTGAACCCACATATCTAGAACGGTCACCTGGGAGCAAGGTGCCGTGAACTTACCTTGTTTCATTTACTGCAAAGAGTCCAAAAGTCTGCTGCATTCATTTTTATTCACTGATGTTTTGAAATTACCCATATTTATGTGAACATCGTGAAGCTTTTGGAGGTTCAGAATATGTGTGTAAACACAGATACCGACCTATTCCTCTTCACTGGTAATTATATTAAACAGTAACACCTATTATGTTAGCTCCTTACCCGAGTGACTGACTGCCAACACTTAGCAAAACCTGTAGGTATGTAGGTATGTGTGTATGTATATATAATTTTTGCTTGGTTGGTTCTAGATGGGTAGGGAAAGGCTCATTTTAGCAAATATTTTATTTACAATACTTCATAATAGCTAAGCAAGTGCCTGAAATTTTTGTCTGTGGAGAGGAATAGTGCTCTGGTCTATTCTGTCCTCTGTTGGAGGAGGATCACTTGTACTCCCTATATATCTTTTCATAGGAGCTTTTGACTTATGTTGGCTGCCACCTGCATATTCTGCTTTTCCTTGAGTAAGTGAACATATTTAACTTTATTTCCTTTTTTGAAGGCATGTTCAGTAACGAGCTCTTTGATTTACATCACTCTAGTAGACTAAACCTCTTCACAAAGGCAAGTTAGGCCATGTTTATGGCTGTTTTACCCTAAGCAGTTCAAGGAGTTACTAGAGCAGTGCAATGCAGCCAGAGCATACTAGTGAGCTAGCGTACTAGCTGTTGATGTGCGGACTGGATGAGCAAACAGTGAGGTGGATTGAAAACTGGCTGAATGGCCGAGCCCAGAGGGTGGTGATCAGTGGCATGAAGTCTAATTGGAGGCCAGTAACTAGTGGTGTACCCCAGGGATCTATACTGGGCCTAATCCTGTCTGACATCTTCACTGATGACCTGGACGATGGCACAGAGCGTATCCTCAGCAAGCTTGAAAATGACACGACACTGGTAGTAGTTGCTCATACGTCAGAGGGTCGTGCTGCCATCCAGAGGGAACTTCAATAGGCTGGAGAAATGGGCTGATGGGAACCGCATGAAGTTCAACAATGAGAACTGCAAAGTACTGCACCTGGGGAAGAACAATCCCAGGTACCAGTATATGCTGGAGGCCCCCCAGCCAGAAAGCAGCTTGGCAGAAAAGGCCCTGAGGGTCCTAGTGGACACCAAGTTGAACATGAGGCAACGATGCGCCCTTGCCACAAAAGAAGACTAATGGTAACCTGGGCTGCATTAGGAGGAATGTTACCAGCAGGTCAAGGGAGGTGATCCTTCCCCTCTACTCAGCACTGGTGAGACCGCACCTGGAGTATTCTGTCCAGCTCTGGGCTCCTCAGTACAAGAGAGACATGGAGCTACTGGAGAGTCTAGCAAAGGACCACGAAGATGACTAAGGGACTGGAGCATCTCTATTACAAAGAAAGGCTAAGAGAGGTGGGACTGCTTAACCTAGTACAGAGAAGGCTCAGGGGGATCTCATCAATGTGTCTAAATACCTGAAGGGAGGGTGCATAAAGGATGGAGCCGGGCTGTTCTCAGTGGTGCCCAGTGACAGGACCAGAGGCCACGGGCACAAACTGAAACACAGGAGGTTTCCTCTGAACATCAGGAATCGCTTTTTTACTCTGAGCGTGACTGATCACTGGCACAGGTTGCCCAGAGTCATGGTAAAGTCTCCATCCTTGGAGATATTCAAAAGCCATCTGGACATGGCCCTGGGCAACCAGACCTAAGTGGCCCTGCTTGAACAGGGGGGCTGGACCAGACAACCTCCAGAGGTCCCTTCCCACCTCAACCACTCTGTGATTCTGTGAACATGGCTGTGTATTTTAAGAATGGCTTTTGCTTTTGTGCTGGTTTTGGCTGGGATAGAGTTAATTTTCTTCATATGTAGCTAGTATGGGGCTATGTTTTGGATTTGTGCTGAAAACAGTATTGATAACACAGAGATGTTTTCGTTACTGCTGAGCAGTGCTCACACAGAGCCAAGGCCTTTTCTGCTTCTCACCCACCCACCAGTGAGGAGGCTGGGGGGGCACAAGGAGTTGGGGGGGGACACAGCTGGGACAGCTGACCCCGACTGACCCAAGGGATATCCCACACCATATGACATCATGCTCAGCATATAAACCTGGGGGAAGAAGGAGGAAGGCGGGGGATGTTCGGGGTGATGGCGTTTGTCTTCCCCGGTAACTGTTACGCGTGATGGAGCCCTGCTTTCCTGGAGATGGCTGAACACCTGCCTGCCGATGGGAAGCGGTAAATGAATTCCTTGGTTTGCTTTGCTTGCGTGCACGGCTTTTGCTTTACCTATTAAACTGTCGTTATCTCATCCCATGAGTTTTCTCACTTTTACCCTTCAGATTCTCTCCTGCACCCCACTGTGAGGGAGGTGAGTGAGCAGCTGTGTGGTGCTTAGTTGCCGGCTGGGGTTAATCCACGACAGCTTTTCAAACCACAGAGAAACATGGTTTCACATCTTCCTTTGGTGGCTGGTTGTTTTCCTTCTCATCCTCTCCAATTATGCACCTTCCTTACCCACATTTTAGATTGTTTGAGCTTAAATAGTGAGGTTTAAGTCATGTTGAATCTAGCAAAACCTTCCATACAACTAACTAGTGAATGTGGCTTTTTCTGTAGCAGCTAACACACGTACAGTATCTGTAATTTCAGGTTACCAGATTGTGTTCCTTGCAGGATGGTGTTCTCCAGTTGCTTACATATCACCAGTTGTCAGGCATTTAGGCTGAAATTTCCCAGCTTGTTTCTTCTGTAGGCTCTCTTTGGAAACGGAAAACACTGAAAACTGTTCTGGATATCTAAAAATAGAATGGCAATATGTCATTTTAGAGAGGTTAACAATTCTTGGTTTTACTTGAAATTTTTCAGCAGGACATCAAATATGGCAAGACAACAGATCATCTCCTTTTGGGGAAATATGGGCTTTGTCAGCAATCTTATGGATAGTCACTGAAGTTTGGCCAAGCTATTAGTATCTGAAAACCTCGATACCAGCTGTTCAAAAGCACTTTTAAACTTTTAAAGCATAGTCTGAGAAACATCTCTTAGAATGATTTTCAAATGTATAAACATCTTTAGCATGCTATTATTGGACCAATGGATTTTTTTTTTTTTTTTTTTTTAAATAGATCCCCAAATATGAGCNNNNTCCCCACATATGAAGCAGCTATCCCTTTCTTCCTCCTGAAATAAAGTATAATTAAGAGTCTTCCAGGGAGGCAAGTGGGAAGCAGTGGTTAGGCCAGTCGATGCAGGGAGGCAGAGCCTTGATCCCCAGCCGCTGTGCAACACCACTGCTTCTTCCAAAATAGCCTGGGTGGTCCGTAAGAAGCAGAAAGACCCAGAGCCAGAGAGGGGGAGAGCCAGACTTTCACAGGTCACCTGGAAGACTCTTGATGATTTTACCTTTCCATTATTAGTTCTCTCTATTCTCGTCTCCATTGATGATGATTTCCCGTGGTAGGGTTTTGTTTATCGTGTGATGTGATTTTCTTTGTCTCTCAAATCTTAGAGTTGCATAGCAGAAACTTCTGTTATTATGGCATAGTTCACTAGCAGTATATCAAACAACAAGAAAATTTAAAAATGCAATATCCAACTCTATATAAAGTAAAGGGCAACACTGCGTTATTTTCACACCTTGCCAGAACCCTTTCTTCTTACTACAAAAGCAATTAATGTTGCATCATCTTTCTTTTCATATTGCAGTCACAGTGCTTGACTCAGGAAAGGTAATTTTCAGTTTTCTGTATTGCAGTCACCCCCCCCGAAATCTTATTCATGAAAAAATATTCTAATTTTGAAAAAAAATTCTGAAATCTCTTGAGAGGCCAGAAATGAATAATGAAACCATTTATCACTTATTGAAATGGACTAATTACAATGAAGGTTGCCAATATTTTTTTTCTTCCATATTTCTGGAAAAAAGAAAACCCACTCTAGAAATGCTGCAAAGATGAAAAAAAATCTTCTGTGTATTAGTATATTTGAACTTTGCATAGCAGAACTAAGACTTCTGTTCAAAAATCTATTAAATCATTATCTTAGCTAGTATTACTAGAGGGACAAAAAATACTAACTATGGAGGATTTTTCATTGTACAGAAGTCCCCAGCCATGGCCCAAACAGAGACCATTACTGTCATTTCACATTTACATCAACTAGTGTTCCACCCTTACCTTGCATATTGCTTTTCATCTTGTCATCAGATACTGAAATAGAAATGTGAAAGATTTCCTTAGGGGTATGGATTGGGGAGGGAGAGGGAGTAATTTAGAGATATTTGAGGGAATGGGATGTGAGAGAACAGCAGAAGTCACATTTTGGAGAAAGCATAGCACTTAATACCAAAAGTTCCTTGGTTTAAGTCTGTATTTAAAAAAAAAAAATCTGAGTGAAGGGATCTTTCAAACTTTGGTGATAGTAATAGAATACAAAAAAATAAATCAGCAGGTAAAAGAAAAGATGAGTGTTCTCATTTGCAGTCAGTGAACCAAGTAAACAGGAGAAAATATAAATCTGAAATAAAATTATTAAGGACAGAAAAAAGAATTTTTGGTTTTTTTACTCAATGTATTGTGCTTTTAAACAGGATTAGCCACACATGTGCATAATGAAAATACCCATAATTACACTACATGTTTATTAGAAGCAAAATGTCACCTCATGGTGCTGAGAAACACATCATTTTGTTGTTTAATAATTTTCCGCTGCAGGATTTCGGAATTGTTCTGTGATGGTTTTAATGTTGCACATTGGAGAAAGAAGTCATTGAACTGGCTTAAAAGGGGCTGACTTTCAAAGTGTGGGTACCTTGCTGTTTCTGAAGTTGCCTTGAAAATATCTCCATCTGAAAATCCAAATATTAAGGCACACAAATTAAGTAGTCGTTTTCCAAAATCATGACTGTAAAGTCCAATATCCTTTAGCAGTCCCTTGAATCAGAGTTAATCAAATTCTAGCTATGGATTTTTTGCACCCATGTTGGCAGAGAAATGCCAACATGCTGATTGATGGTGACTTCGTGAGTCACACAAAAGGATAATGAGCCATTTCTTTAATAAAAAGTATTTAATGAGTGACGTTTCTACTTATTCCTTCTCATTTTAAATGGATACGTTAGCTTTATATCTCTGATTTCCTGCATTTCCAGAAAAATATTTCACATATTAGACCATAGATACCAATTTATGAATCATTGGCTCTTCTGATTTTCCCTGATTGTTAGTTTAATAACACAAGATGTGAAAAGCCAGTCAACAGCACGTCAGAAAAAATGCCAGTAGCAACTTACTGGGAGTGCAGGACAGCAGTGTGGTTTCACTCCAAGCTTCTTCACAGAACTGTGCTGCCTCAAGGCAATTTAGTAGTCTATTCCCATTTATATGGAATTCTCACCTGATCTAGGAAAGACTTAATTTTAAAATGCTGTAATGTAATAATATATAAGTAAATAATATATAAACTACAGCTTTTCCTAGTATTATCTGAATTTGTTTTTCTTTACCTCTTTCTTTCACAATTCATAGGATTCTAAGATAGAAAGACTCATGTTTTCAAACAGCTGGGGGTGACATTTCTGGTTTGTAAATCTTCAAACTGATTAAATAAGCAGTTTGTTAATATATTACAGTATTTCTCTGATCTCAGAAACATTGTATTCTATTAAAAAAAAAGTTTGTTACATTTCTCCAGTCTCACACCTCTGTGTTTCTCCATTTCCCCCTTGTTACCGTATTTACCAGGCCTTTCCACCTTGTACCTCTTCAGTACTGGAACCCACCTCAGAAGGCATTCAGCAACTAGCCCCAAACCATTTACTTGCATTTGCCACACACAAACATTCAAGTTATTGTCTCCCGTGGCCACCAGGTTGTGGTTCCAGAGAAAGAATCCAGTTTCCAACTAATGGAATAACACTTTCTTTTGTATTTGGGATCACAGAGTTGAGTTGAAAGCCTAAACTGGAGTAAAGTGGTACTGTTTAATCTTATCTGGACTTAATGCCACGATTATACTAGGTTTGCTTCCAGCACAGCACAGATGCTTTAATAATTTTCAGGCCTTCCTAAAGACCACAACATCTCCTAGCAGTACCTCCTGCTGATGACAATGGTCATTGCCAGGTGCTTCTTTATATCCAGGTGACTGCCATAGTGACCATAATAACACAACTAAAAAGTGTCTTCCTAGCCCTTGGCGTTTACTGGACATCTTAATGCCTGGAAGCACAACTATACTTTATGCTAGGTAAAGTAAATGTGCCTGGTTTTATTCATGTCTGATTCCTGTGGATCTTCCTTTTCTTTCAATTACATAATTTAGTGGCTTCAGAGGGTTTTCTTCCCTTTTTCAGTCAAGCCCAAGGAACTACACACCAATGAGGTTACAGCTATTATGACGGGAGAACAGCACCAAAAAAGTTCGTAGGCACTAGTATAATTTTCCTATTATTCACTTCTATTGCGGGAATAAGAAATACAGTGATAGAACCTGCGTATGATAAAAGCATCGCTACTGTACAATACGTACAGCTTTAATTAAGCTGCTTGAATTGTACCTCTAAACGTAGTGGAGAAGAAACAGAGCGTGGGTACGGAGGGAGAAGGTCGTAGCCCTCTGCGTCGCGCCGTGCAGCTCACGTGAGATGGCAGTGACCGCAGCCCTCGCGCTCCGCTGGGCCCAGGCCGGGGCTCACGTCGGGCAGCGATGCTGTGTGCCCGGACAGGGCACCTCAGGTGCTACGTGTGGTAACAACTGCGTGAAGTGCTCTGACTAGCTTTCGTGTTCTGGGAGGAAAAGGGAAATACTTCAACGTCAAATGTTTCTGTTGCCTGCTGCCTACAGAATGTGATCTGAGCGGGGGAGAAATACTTACTGACCTCTTTGCACTACGGTTTTCCTGTCTTTGCAGAAATGAAGACGTATAATCCTTCACCCTGTGTGTGATAAGTCCATAAAGATTATCACTAACATATTCAGGTCAATGATTTCTCTTCCTAATATACATAATGTAAATTTTATTATATCATTTGTTTCATAATAAAAGTCTGAACTTGACACCCATTTAAAACACATTATTTTCATTTCATTAACAACATTTTGGGATAGTGATTCAACTTACAGAAAACTCATAGCTGTTTCATATTGTGCTCAAGTCTCATAAGAAACTGAAATTTGGGAATTGTTTAAAAAAAAAACCCTACAATAGATTAAAACCTTTAAAGAATTAGTAATATGAGAAAATAAATACTAATATTTTCCATAATTGAATATACTGCTAAAGGAAAAGTCAAAAATGCCTAGCAATATTGAAATGCTGTATACTAAAGTTACTTGCGCTGAATCTTGTGAAATTAAAGCTGTAGTTTTTGATACCATGAACAATATACTTGCTGTTCAAGAGCATACACCGTTAGAAATAAAAAGGATATATACATAAAAGCAAAAATTATGATCACCCTATACCAGTCAAAAGATAAACCCATTTTTAATGGACAGACTGTAGCATGAAAATAGGCAGCATTTATCATCCATCTGAATGGGTATGGGGAGAGTGATTAAATACTTAGTTGAAAGCCAGATGCCACTGCGGTGAGGTTTTAAGTCCCTAGAAAAATCAAATCTTATGGAAAGAAAAAGCTCTGCAAACTTTGAATGCAGTTTTTGGAAGTCTGGAAAACAAAAGAATTTAAGTCAAGAGGGTGATAAAAGAGGATATGGGGAGTTGAGTGCACTTTTCTTTAATCTCCTTAGTTATACTGAAAGTAGCCAAAGGCTGAATGACAGCTTTGCTTAAATTCTGTCCTGATTTTCAGGGGCTTTGGGTATTGGGCTATAGCATTAACTGCATCCTTTTTAATGTACTTCACTCTAAATAATAAATTTTTAATGCTCTTTTTTCCTTCTTTTAAAAAAAGGAGAAAATGTCCTCATTAAGGCATTGTATAAGACTGTAAACAAAATTATTGCTTGTTGCATTTCCAAAAGAACTGCATACATTCTAGCTAAATTGGTTTTAAAATCTACTTTTCAGACAATTATCCTGTTTATTATTGTCTTATAGAATAAAGCTAACAAATCATAAAGCTATTTTCCAAAGTTTAAAAAGGGTTATTTTGCTACTGTTTATTTGGCACGCTATATAATTTTCCCATTAAAAAAAAAAATTAAAACTGTTTGAGAATTGATATGTTAATATCCTGAGAACACAGAAGAGCATTCTCTGTAGGGATATCTGAAGAAGAAAGAATAGCTTCTCATTCTTTCTAGTCTATGTATAGATAAATATGACCAAATCTCTAACATTGCTCTTTATCTAAGTATACATCAGGTGCCTTTAATGATTCACGTAAACATTATTGCAGGTAGCAAGCAATATTGTGGAGTTATGTATTAAAATAAAAAAAACCCCAAACCCTAAACCCCAAACACTGATAACAATACAGTAAGTGTAAAATTCAGAGTTTCCTGATTGTTAGGTAGAACTTGGTCTGTAATCTTAAATGCTTTTTTGAGGTATGTATAATCCTAAAGAGAAGTTCATGCTTATTTGTCTCGTTGATGCCCTTCAACCAAGACCCTTCAAATGCAAATCCACAGCAAACCTAGTGCACCTTTGTTTTACAGACAAATATTTCTTCAGTCAAACAGAAGGCGAGACCCTTTCCTGTTCAAAATGTATAGTAAGTGAAAAAGCATTTAAAAATAAATTATACTGTACCATGCTTGATCTGGAGTTTAGGGCAAACCCTAAAACCAGACAATTCACTCAGTTTATATTCCCTCCCTCTCTTCCTTTTGTAGTGAAAATTAGCTATGATTCTGTATAAAATTTCAGCAAAATCTCAGAGAAGCCTCCATTTTTTAGTTCTTGTGGCAGCCAACATGTAGAAAAATGCTCCTCCCTCATGAGGTGTAGAGACACAAGTCTCTTCTTTCATTTTATTCACTACTGAGGAAAAATTACTTGCTTTGACTTCCAAACTTTGCCAGAGATTATGTTCTTAGATTAGGAACAATCAGTACTTTGGGCCATAGGTGCCAAATTGAAGGAGGAGCAAGCAGTTTAAGGTATTCCCTGAAAAAACAGGAAAGGAACTCTGCATTCCATTCCACTGAGTGTCTTAGAATATCAGTAACATGGCAATATCCAAAGATATATCTCCCCAGAAAGTGTTCTCTGAAAGCAAAAATATAAAACATTATATTTCTTTAAAAAAAAAAAAAACAAACTTCTAGGATTGTGCTCTCCAGGACCAGATTAAGCTATCCATTCACAGGGAAAACTTTCCTTAGTATTATCTATCCAGTGTTGACTGTGGTTTACCCATCAAAGGTCTGAAGAACGCTACTAAAAACCAGGCAAGGGGTTGATCACAGTATTTGCTTTTTGACTGTTAGAACAGCTCTTCAAACTCAATGCAAATACAAAGCAAAATGTGATATAGAAAGTACTGCACAAAAATGCAGTAGTATTTCAACATAATTTGATAGATAATCATATTTAATCATTGTAGCCTCATTTTATAAGTGTCAGTCACCGTCCCCCACCTTTGTTTCAAGTAAACTAAACCCCTAAACTTTGTATTTCATGCAATTTAAGATAAAATATCTGAAGCCTTTACCTCTGAGTCACCTGAATACTACCATTCTTGAAAGTGATGCTGAACACGTACCACTGAGAGTGCTCCTCTTGGATTTTAGACCGTTGGAGTAACAGACTCTTCTACTTGTCCAACAATTGATTTAGTTTTCAGATATGTTTGGGGTCTTAAATGAGTTAA
>VYZV01034307.1:104077-158965 GCA_013401275.1 Pandion haliaetus
TCTTTGCTTTTAGAGTATTACTGTCTATGCTCCATATTGTTGATCCTAAGCAGGGTGAAGAAGAATAACATAGAAAACATTAATAAAACCATAATCGAGCTTTATGACAACATATATTTGGCAAAGGGGTAACCTCAAGAGAAACAGAAGGACATATTCTAAAATAGTGTGAAGGAAATTGTAACCTATAATGATTTTACATGTGAAAGTTCTGTTTGGATTTGCTAACCAAACATCCCAAGGCAGAATTTCATTGAGTCTGGATGGTCACAGCTCTATCAGCATTTTTATCAACAGCCTCAAGAAAAGGCCCTGAAGCAAAAGTATTTTTGAGTAAGAGTGTTTCTGTATGGAAGCACAATAGATTTTGTTCCTCCATATAAACACCTACTCTTTTGGTTCTTTTATGGTCAAAATGATTAATTTAAAACCTCTTTTATGAAACAGAAAATTCAGTAGAAAACTTCTGTGCTTGCTAAATTTTAGGGTGCTCCATGAAAATCCACCTGAACAAAAATATCCTTCATATTTTTGTAAACCAAACACAAAAAATAGCCAATTTCAAACTCGGTTAACAGTGGTTTTTTTTCTTTTCAGACAAGCACCCAAACTTCTGGGAAAAAAAAAAGACAAAACCAAAACACTGTTGATTCTGGGAGCTATTTTCTGGAAAAATAAATTCTTTCAAGTCATATCCACTGATCATGGGCATTATAAAAGATGATAGGAAAGATGGCTTACACATATACCTCTTGAAACACAATGCGCTACAATAGCTGTGATGCCAGCCTCCATAAGCAGATTGTTAGTGATGTGGAAGGGAGGGGTACCGGCTACTGAATCACTAAAACCACTTCTGTAATGTTGGGTGTTTCTTGGAGGTCTTCTAGCCACATGATGAGGTCTGATATTGCTTAGTTTATAAAAACAGATTTGATTATAGGCTAGCAAAAGCTTATTAGAGTCCCAGCTGGAGCATACCTTGCTTTTAATTCTGGACTGTCCAAGCCACGCTGTATGTGTAAAGGGTAAAGATCAGGAAGAAACCTATGTGGGAAAAGAGGTCATTAGAGAACAGAAACGCTGTAGGAGGTGAAAGTGTTGTACAAGATCTTGTCGTCTAGGAGAGGCATGTAAAAATCCACCAGAAGTCTTTCACCTGTTCCTGGAGCTTGACAAACTCTGTTTTACAGTTTTTCCTGCACTGAATCACAGTTCCCTTGTTTGTTAGAGTGAGATGCTGCTAAAAAGACAAAATAAGTTTAGCTTCTCTGATACTGTTCTCAACATTATACAGGCATTTGTACAAAGTTAGGTAATTATGATTTAGTTGCAGAAACTTGCAGCTTGCAGAAACTTACTTAGACTGTCTGTTCACCTCTACAGTATTTTAATAAAATTTGCCTGTGGCAAAGAAATAAATCAGGGTAATGATACCTCATTACTCACACAAAGTACTGAAACAGTTATATATGGGCTTTGGGTGAATAATTTCAATAGCGATCTTGTGGTTACAGGCAACTGGAGCCTAAGGTCTCTTAAACTTTTTGTATCCTTGGTTTATGGAAATAATTTCAGCGAACTTTTGCTTAGCATTCTCCTGGGTAAGAAGGAATAGGAAGCGCCATGGGTTCTAATCAAATACAGGCAATTCATATACTACCTTCCCACATGTTTGAATAACCCTTTAAACAAGACACTCCCTTTTGAAAACATTAATCAGATATCTACAAACATCTAACTACAGTGTACGTAATTTGACAATGAATTAGAAAATGCAGAATCAAATGTCAAATCCACCGCAGCTGAAATTAGTGATACCTCTGTAAGACGAACCCTGTTACTACAGATACCTGTACTCAAAGCCTTGCGGCCCGGCCCTGGTATCTGTAAATGCAAACAGACAAGTGAGATCAGGAAAAAAAACCCCACCCACCCTAAAACTTAATTGATTTTTTAAATAAAAATACATATTTATTTCTAATGTAGGCATTAGAATATTTTCTTTACATTTGAGTGTTCCTTACTTTCATGAGGAGCTTAGTGTAGTATTACAATACACTTATATTCTTAATTAAAATAGGGCAACAAAACGGCCCATGCAGAGCAGCCCCCACAACATAATACAGCTGCACAGCTCTTGGCGTTGAAGCAGTATGGAATTCTAGTAATCGAGATTATATGTGTCAGTGCTGCATCTTGAACTAAGCTGAAAGTTAAAGACAAAAATTTTAACAGAAAGCATAAAGCACCCCCACATGGTATAGGAGATAATTAGAGAACAATCATTCTCTTATCCAAAGGGATTCACAACTGTGATCATTACAATATTGATATACTACCAAATTTTCATAATTATAAAATTTCTGAGCCATGTGACTTATGTACAAGCATATTTAAAAAAAAAAATCAGTGAGATAAAGGTATAAGCAAGCAATATGATTTCCTCACTGTTTTACAACACAGGATTGGAAACAGCGAGATGACACTGACAGTTGAGTACATTACCTTTTATTGAGTTGGATTTATCAAAATGTGAACTATGTAAAAGACTGGAAAACCTCAATAATTAACAAAAAGTAGACTAATTCCTATAAGAAGAGTCCTTTGTAATCCACCCCCCTTCTCACTTCAGAGCTGTCGTCAGAAAAGAGCTGAGTGGAACTCCTGCAATGCAGCATGATGTTGATGACCGTAAATCCAAGCCTTAGGGTACCAGATCAAATTTTTCTTAGTTGACAAAGATCCTTCACCTCGGCCCGTATTGCAGTTCAGAATATTCTATTACACAACCTAAGGAAGCATTTTGTTAACCACTAGGCAACCAAATTTGTATTAGTTTCAGTTTCTAAATTTGAAATCATAACTGAGGTAGAGTTCTCCATAATAACACATGTTGATCACCGTAGCAAAGTCTCAGTATGAAAAAGAAGGGCTTTTTTATTTTTGTTAAACTCTGAAAACATGCTTTCATCCACTGTAGCTTTAACATCTTAAGCTCAGACTTTTTTGATACATAATGCAATTCTCCCCTATATTGGATTTTTACTATTATGGGTAGCTGTCACATAAAACATTAGTTAAGCATCAGTATATATAGATATTAATGATTCATCTGTTGGAGAAACAAGAAAGTCACGATGAGTGGTTTTATTGAGTGTATCATACTGTATTACAAACCGTAAGACTAAAAGAGATTGTAAGGAAGTCACCCGGGCTAGACCCTGTTCCACGGCAGGAATCAGGTGTCATTATTAGTACAGATAGTACCCTACTTGCATACTTTTCACTGAGTGATTGCTTTGATGTAAACATATAATTTTCAATAGCTGATGTATCAGTAGCTAGAAGACACCATTGCAAGTGTCATGTAAACTGTGGGGTAAATAGTGTGTGTGTGGGAAAGCTAATGCCACGAGCTACACGATGCCCCCTGCTGACAAACTGTTGCCTGTTTAATGCGGGAAGACTCATCCGAGTGCAATTCCCCTATAGCCATGTTGTTCAGCAGGTCAGGTATATTTACTTTCACAGTCAGTCTGGTCAAGACATCCTGGATTCTGTAATCAGTGGTAGAAGTTTATGAAAAATATCTTTATACATAAACTATATGGACAAGGTCTTGAAAACCCTTACTTGGTTTAATAGCTCTTATTTATGTGGGAGACCATTCAAATCTAATCCTCTATTAATTGCATAAATGGATTTAGTATGTGGCATATAGAGAAGTACTGTTTTGCTTTAAGCTATTTCCTAGTTTTACAATTCCAGAGAAGAATTGCAAAAATTAGAAGACAATGGCAAAGCTAAAGTCCTGACTATAGCTTCCGGAGAAAGTCAAGGAATGTTTTGACAGAGCACAAAAGTTGACTGAGAGAGATAAAGCAAAATGGTAAAGCACAATAGGGTATTAAGACTAAATTAATATAAACATCTCACCCTGAGGTCTTATATTGTCAGCAAACTATGGATCAGAGTAGTACGCACTAAAACGTGCCACCTATGTTTTATTATTTTGTCTTCCATCCCTTCATGTTATTTAAAACATATATCATGATGGCATTCTAATGCAGCTATATATCATAAAAATAACTTTTTAAAAGAATCTAGCTTCTACCATCTCTTTCTGAAGAGAGCTTATTGTGGAAAGAGAAAAGAAACTTATACATAGACAGATTGAAATACACTACTTCTTCCAAGGAGCAGCAGGAGCAGGGCTGCCCCACGGTGGGGCGAGCTAGGAGCGGAGGGTGACGCCGGCAGGGCAGAGTCCTCACCCAACGCACCACGGTCCCGCAGGCGCTCAGCTGGACAAACAAAGCCGTGCACTGGAAACAGGTCCATGGACAGCCCCAGGTATGGCCAGGGGGTGAACCAGGTCCAGGGACCATCCTGGGCACCAGGGCTCTCTGCCAGCCAGCGGCAGCAGGAAACAGGGCTGAAAATAAGCAAACCAACCACCTTAACCGAGAGACAGACCAACAGCCCAGGGCTGGGCTTAAATGGAGGTCCTAGACCCTTGGGCAGAGGGTGTGGGTGGAGGGTCCCTGCCTATTAGTGCCCTCAGGCACCAGTCTGAGCATTAACTAAAGAGGCAGGCGCGAGTGACATCATGGAGAGGACCTGCAGCTTTAGCGTCTTGCTGAGCAAAATGGCTTTTATTAAAATACCGCTCTAGATTAAACATGGCTCTGTTCCCAGCTTCACGTGGCAAATTCATGTGGGAGATCCTAGACTGGACAACCCATTGTGTGTGGCAGGTGGGATCTGAAAAGAGCTGCTGCGCTGAACAGCGAAAGTGGGAGTACCAGTCCTGCAGTGGAGGTCTGGAAGATGACTTGTTCTGGGAATGGGAAAAGTCTGACTCCAAGTACCGGGATGGAGAAGGTATAACAACAATATTGGCTGAAAAACAGTTGTAGATAAGTCTGATGTCTATTTTGTTCTAAATCTGCACCCTAAGTGACCTGCATTATGCAGCACAGGCATTTGCACAGTGCAAAATCAACTCCCAGCTACTTCTTGTGCAGACCTCTTAAAGGTACATTCTTTCCCTGATTATGTTGACTTTGGGGGTATTAATCTTGATTACATGAATATAAAGACAGATAAGATTTAGGACCTTAAATTTAATTTTCAGTTGTCTTAATTACTTACTTCAACCTAAGTAAGCCCAGTGTTGTACTAATGCATGTAAGTAAAGATGCAGAAGACAGTGAGGGTTTCTTTGGCAGTGTAATAACTCTGCAGAACAGCGTTTAAACTTTTTATCAGATCCAGCGACACTCCAACATGGTGACCATAACATTAACAGAGGACCAATCACCAATCACTAATGCATAAGTTCTGTTCTGAGAAGTTGACAAATATAACATATTTCCCTTTTTTGAACTGCCATCATTTTGCTACTAAGCATGATCAAAAAAAATTTCTCACAAATATATTTTGGATTTTGTCCACTACTGATTTGTGGGCAAATGCTATGGTTATTTGACTAACACATATATGTGTACAGCAGCGTAAATCCATACCCGCTACATTATAAAAGCACAGAGATGCTGGTTTTTTTACATAAAGGTTTCTGGTTTGTTTATGACCTGGAAATGCCTTGGCCTTACCAGTTTTATAAGGTGAAGTATAAATTGTGCCTCTTGTGCTGTCATTTCACATCTCAGGCTTTTCCCTTGCATTATCACTTTTGTTGTAGCTCTTCACCTGCATTTTTGAAGATATTATGAGCAGTATGGTGGGAGGAATGTTACATAAATGATTCAAGTGGCACTTTGTACTAACTACATGTCACGTTTTTTCTAAGTTATCTCTTGGGTAGAAGATTCTCAGGGAAATGCTAATCCATTAAACTGTCGGGTTTATCCTACTGTAAAAAAGAAGAGAGGTTTTCACAAATTAAAAGCTTCAGCTTATCCTGAAAGCTGTATCAGTCCTGATGACTGGTATATAGGATTTACTGAATAAGGTTAAGTCTAATTTCTACTGAATGGTCTTCTGAATAATCAAAGAAATCTACCAATACTCATGGTTCTTACTTGTGGCATCAATCCAAAACAATAATTAAAAGCCAGATACAGATCTAGCACGTGGATGGAAGTACCGGTTTTTTTAAACTTGTTCTGTTCAAAACAGGCTTGCTGCCACAGCACAGCTGTGGCAAGAAGATATAAATTTCTCTTGTCTATGCTTTTCTAAGTCTTCTTCTATAGACACGTAAAAGACTTCAGGGCAATTCCTCCAACATGCCTGTCTACTTTCCTTCTTTCAAATCTATGACAATGAGGTGCTCAAAGACCTTTTAATTAAAGTACTATCATTGGGAAAACAAATTTGGAAGCAAATAGAAATTACAGCAAATTACAACAAATGAGAATGACACTTCAAGCACGAATATTTAAATAAAAGTCTGGGTTTTACTTAGATAAAACATCACATAGAGCTAAATGTATTTTTAAACACTCCTGTCGGTGAATTCTGGTAGAAAAGAATGCAATTACAAAATGAAACAATAATGCTACAATAATAAATATGTTACCCTGTGTTGTTGAATACCAAGCCAAGTCTTGATTATCCTACACAGATTGCTGGGATGCCATTTGGTTCATTCTGGATTGAGTTTGTGGGCAAGATTTGGGCCATCCAGTTTGCTGAGACGTATGGGTACTTTTTGGTTATTGAATCAGGGGTTATAATCGTGTTTAGCATTGTGATTACAATGTAAATAAGTTATTTGTAGATGACCAGCTCCTTCCTTCTTGATGCTAATGAAGAAACACCTATCAATTAAAACATAAACAGGAAATTAAGAGCCAAAGCAATGACTCTATTTTGATAGCAAACATTTTCCTTTCCAATTACACAGGTAAATGAAGGATTACCTCTTAAACGGATACACATGGCATAAAAGCATCAGCAATATTTCTGTACAAGTATATAAATAAAAGCTCTGAGAAAAAATAATAGATGTAGCTTAAAACACCTGAGATTTTATTTTTACATTAAAACCAAGTAACACCTAAATGAGTTTGCTGGTTCAAATCTCCTTATCAAATATACATGCATTCATGCATGTTTTGGAGCGAGATTCTTCAAAAAGTCATGTTATAAGAACTTTTCATTCAAAAGGGACTGCAGAGTAAAGCTCAAACATTTGTTCACTCTGAGCAAAGTAAGGATAGTACTATAATAAAGAATATAAATTAATATTTGGTCCAACTTTGACACATTTAATAATTAGTTTCCAGCAAGATGAAGCCACTGTTGCAATAAGGCAGCTGCAGAATGCAAAAGGAGAAGGAGAAAGAACAGATACAAATGTCTGTTTGCAGTAGAAAAACAAAATGCAGTGTCCGTTCTGATGAAGTGCCTCAACTGTGGGCTGCTTCAGCAGGTACCGAAGGCATTGGGCCGCTTTTGGTGATTTTAGCACATTCAGGAAGAGCTCTTACTCTCTTATATTCATCTGTCCATCCAACAAGGCAACATTTACTACAAGAATACATTCTGAAACATCTACTTGACCCTACAAGACTGTCAATGGTTGCCAATTATTGGCTATTTTTGGCAATTCCTCTCCCATTGCTGAGTCTTGAATTTCTGTCTGAGCTTCTTCCAGTTGAAGTAGCCATTCTACCAAAAGATCTAAAGGAACGTGGTGTAAATGGTGAATTCATAACCCAGAACATGAGAACATACTCTCACAAAATCACAATTAATCAAATGAAAGTAACATGTTTAGTTTTATTGTGGCTCTCATTAGATTTACAACTAACTAAATTTAGACTTTAACACAACAGGAAAGAGAAACAGTTCTTTCTGAATTTACCAGGAGCTTTTCAGTGTGAGTGAAGATTCATAACAAAAAATAACATTATGTGAGATATTTGAGGGATCTAGTGGGAGCTTTTCATATATATGAGATGTTTTTCTTTTTCAGTATTGTAACAAATGCACACCACAGACTCTCAGAATGAAATGACCTGAGCTCCAGCGGAATAAATAAAACTTGTTTAGAAAAAAATGTGGAACTGAATAGCAGAAATTTCTCCTTCCCTGACAGCTTTTCCCCTTTTACCACTCCAGTCTAGAATATCATTTTTAGGAACAATGAAATTAAACTTGATGGAAGCTTAGACTGTGAAAAGTTATAAATAATTTGAACCAACCTAGGAGCTTGCACGCACATAATTTTTATCACGCTTTCATCCTCAAAAATAAAATTAGACTAGCTGCTCTGTATTAAAGCAGTTCATCAGTTGAGGAAGTTGCCTTAAAGTAATGTGGAGGCCATCCATGAGAACTTATCTGGCTTCTGTAACATCAGGGCAGGATGCCTTTTTGCTGCCTGATCTTCTGAGTGACGGCCCATGTCCTCCTTGCTTCTCAGGATATGTGCTCGATGATATTATAGACCCAGGCTACCCCATCCTCCCCTTCCCAGCTCCCAGTGATTCTTAGGGCGGTTGTGTGCAGTGACACGAGAATTTTCTTTCAATATGCTCTATGCCCTTCTTCTCTCCCAAAGCTCTAGTGATGGAACTCTTGCCACAGCAGACATTTCTTTCACCACCACTCTGAAATAAGAAAGTCTGAGGAGGGCAAACGCCACATCTGGGGCCAGAGCCAGGCCAGAAGCTGCCACAGGCAGCACAGCTAAGAGCAGCCATGCACACAGAGAAAGCACCCATGCTGGCCAGTGAGGAACAGGGACCGGTGCACAGGTTTACACCTCTTCCCCAGCACTCCTCCTGCCTCAGGGAGACACATGCTAGATTGAGGGGATGGAGGAAGGCAGGAAGGATTAGATTTCTGATGCAGCTTTGGGGTCCTCTACTTACCAAGGATTATCTGAACGCTTCATGAATTTGTCCTCTTATTACTGCACTGTCCAAGGGGAAAAGTCTACGCTTCTGAGTTCAACGCTCACATCTTACCCTCTAGGCCGCTATCCATTGCACACTTGACCAAGGGCCAGGCATCATCTAACATGATTTTATGCCTATCATGATGGATGCTACCACTGTCTTTGGAATAGTAGGAAAGAGCGTACCTACTGCGCTGGGAAGGATAGTAAGCCCTTGCTTCCAGCCTGCGACCTTGTGGTACTTGTGAACTGCTCATCGTGACATGACTTCCAATCCTAAATTTTGATTCTAAAAAGCCTCCGGGGAACAGTTCCTCATCAGCCCATCAGTCCCTGCCGCTCCTGAATAGCCTCTGTCCCAAGCTGACTCCACCACATAGCAGCACAAGCCTTGGAATCTCCTGACCTCCTTTGCTTTAACCTATATTCCTTTTAAAGCTATCTGCTATGTCTCCACAGGCACGCCTTTTAGTAATTGAAGACAAAGTCTGTCTTGGCTTGGGACTAAAGCAATTCAAATCTGCATCCAAGCCCTATAGCTGATTGTGGGTTAAACTGTCCAAATGGCAGCTGATAGTACACACTATCAGTGCGCAAAAAGTGCTCCCACTTTTCTCCCCACAGTGTGTGCTGTCAAGTCTAACTGTCCTGTAAAAATGAAAGAGATTAAACACGTGCCAGCTATTTTTCTAAGACGCATTCTTAGAAAAGAATGAGGGATTACAGGTATTACTGCAGAGTGCAGATTCAACCTGTGTGGGTTTGTTATTTACAAGTATTTTCACTTCTACCTGCTTCTGGGCTCCAGGAAGGAGTCAGAAAGGGAGCTGAGAGGGAGTATACCCAAGAGGACTTGCTTTTTGAAGCCCTCATTTTCTCTGAAAATTGGATCAAATACCTTGCCTGCTAAGTTTCTCCCAGACAATGAATTACGATGAATGAAAAACATAATTCACCCTGCCTGTACCTCCACTTTCCTCCACCTTCTTTTCCAGACGCTCAGGAAAGGCATTATGTGAACTTAAGCTAAATTTGGTCTTGAGTTCTGGCCCAGTAGTTTCAGAAAGCTAAACCAAGACTTTATGTTTGGACACAATTTGTCAGCATATCAGAGACTTTTGTGCGAAAACAAAGTTTAAGAACTTGTCCTTGAACTGCTCACTGAGGGTGGACTGAAATCCTGGTCTATTGCTCCTAGTGTTTGGGGACTACACCATGGAAATTATAGACAGAAAATTGCACCTCTGGCCATGCCACCTCTTGTCCCATGGGGCAAACAGGCTATGCCAGCCACTTCTCACCCTTTCTGTGCTTCTGGTGGCCAAGTCTACGTTCTGCATACGGTAAAGCAGAAGCTGGGAAGATTTCAGTGGCAGAGCTTGCCCACCCAGTCTGAATCTCCAGTGGAGAAGGGAGAGAAATGGTAATGGGGAGTGCTTGTGTTGTAGTGCCTGCTACACTACTTCTACCCCTGCAAGCTGATGGCTAAGCTCTCATTTTACGCATTAGACTTCAAGTATGTCACAAGAAATGCGGACAGGTGAATTGATGGCTTTGATTGTCTTACAGCGGACCCAATTCACAATAAAATACTTTTTTTTGACAAGGCGATTTAAAGAAAGAAATCCACGTTCACACCTACAAAATGTGTCAATAGCACCCACTTTGCAAGGTTCATTTCTGTAGTTTTCACTAATTGACTTGCCTTTAGACAGGACAGAAAAGGATGGAATTAAAGACCATTACCGCGGTGTGTGTTTCTCTGTGCACTAGTTTATACAAATTGAGAAGTGACAGGTCCTTTGATAACTTTTGCAGTTTTCAGTTACTACTGCTTTCGTTTCCCCCTCCACCGCTCTGAAATCAAAGAAGTAGAACTAGATTGGTGCTACTTAAGCCTTTATATTTTGTTGGAAATATTTTTTAGAAGATTTAGATGCTGAATACCACAGAACTTCATGCATCTAAGTAATGGAAATCAAAGGGCCTTTGGTCACATTTTACTGTGTGCTTCATTATTTAATATTCCAGTTCCAGCAAGAAATATACTGGTTTGCAGTATCCATAATTTTTTCCTCCTCTAGAGACCTCCACATCAATATAAACAAGAATTGCAAAATATGTTTTCAACTGCTGGAGTATTTTTTATACCATTTTCAACACCTTCCCCCTCCCCCCCAAAAAAACCAAACCAAACCAACCAACCAAAAAAACATGAACAAAAAAACTAACCAACCCTATATAATACAAAATTTGCACATTTCCCCTCTGACTTAAATAATGATTATTTTAAACACTCTACTGAGAGGGATATAATACAGGCATTTACTATAGCCCAATGTTGGTGCATACGAACAAACTCTATGGGGAGAATTCTTGCAGCCCACACCACCCTTAGGCAACCCCTCTGCATCCCCACACTAACTGAAGCTCTCAGCTTTGTCCTTCTCCTAACTCTAAACCTAACCCTAACAAACCCCTTTGGCCTTGGCTAAGCCTTAGCTCAAGACACCCAGCTGTGGCCTACGTGAACAGCTCCTGGGGGAGAAATCTTTCTGCCATCTAAACCACCCTTTGGCAGCCCCTTTGCAGCCTAGCTCTGACTGCAGGTCTAGGCTATCTCTCCATCCCAGCCACAGCACTAACACTAACTAGCTTTAGGCCTTGACAGAGGCTTACCCCAAGTCCATACTTAGGGCACAAAGAAGTCCTCCGTGAGGAAATCTTGCACCTTTCTCTATCTTTCAGCAGCCCCTGGCAGCCATGTGCCACCTGGAGTTTTAGGCTTAGTCTATCTCCCAGATAGCCTTACCCCAAGACCCATAGCAATGACAAACACAGGCCTCAGAGGAGACTTCTTACAGCAGCCTACGCTAGCCTTTGACAGCCTCTTTGCAGCCCTACACCACCTGGAGCTCTTGGCTCTTTGTATTCCAAAACCACGTGGAGCTGTAGGCTTTCTCTCTTTCCCAATCTTAATCCTGGTCCTGGACCTTGGCACAGTGTTAGCTTGAGATACTCAGCCATGGACCATGGGAACAAGCTCTAACAGGGGAAGGAGTAGTGTATGTAGAAGCAATGGTGTTTGTTCCCATGAACAATATATTTAATTTAAGGTTACAGTGCTACAGATAAGTTATAACTGTATATTTTTAACATCTAGAAAATTAACTTGGAAGAATATTTTAAAGGGTTTTTTGGGGTGGCCTTAAATTACAGGAGCTGCTTTGCCTTGGGGATGCTAATACTTCATACTCATATTAAAACATGGATAAGGTGAAATAGTATTTCAGTGCTAAAATTATATTTAATTTAGATTAAATTTAGTACTTGGTGGAATTGTTAATTATTCTCTTTTTATGTGCTGTTACTTTATAGCATATTAATGTACCAGAGGTACACCCAGAGCCTATAACTGAAATTTGATTTTGTACAAATACAGAAATACATTAAAGAATTTGCACTATGAAATAGATGCAGAAAAGAATCCCCATTTTCCTTATTTTACTGATGGGGAAAGTATGCAAAAATATCAAATTCCAGAGCTAAAAAAGATGTAGGTGTCTAAACAGGGCCTGAAGCAGGTTTTAGATAAAGTAGGAGTTACTGTCCTGCAGTCCCCAGTCCACCTGGATATCTAACCTAGAAGCATTTTGATTCTGTTGTTGCAGATACCTGGCCTTAAAGTATCCTTAGCACCTAAAAATTCCACCTTTGGACACACACAGAAAGGTAATACTTTTAAAGAGTCCTGTGGTACTGGATGATCATTGCATGCCTAAATCAAGGCACAAAAAGTAGGAATTTTCTGCATAAATTGCTTATGAAGAAAAAAGTCTTCAAGCTCCCATCTGTTTATTCATTAGGCATTAGACCCTACTCAAAGGACTGTTTATGTACTTTATCCTATGGGTAATAGCACAGAATTGAGTTGCTGGCGTCTTCCACACATTGTGTAGTACTATACTTTTTTTCATATCTGTTCCAAGGCTAAAAGTTAGTACTGAAATTACTCTTTCAAAGCCGATTTAAATAAGCAAATCTGAGGTTGAGCTGCCAACATTTGATAGCCTTCAGAAATAAAGGGGTTTTGCAGAAGCTATTGCATGTTTTCTTGTAATTATTGTCAGCAGAAAATGCCACAGATGTCTCAGTGTTATGAGTTTCTCTGAAAAAGAATTGCTGAAGGAAGAAAGTTCAGGGTAAAGCTATACACAGATCCAAGTCTTTTAGCAAAGTTAGAGACTTGAGACTGTAGAAAATATATTCCTGAGAAGGATTTCTTCTTTCTAAATATGTGTAGGAGACAGTAGACAAGTTCTTTGTAGCAGGCATCAAGGAAAACAAGGAGATGACAGTCTTCTGCTATTCTCTTTTCCACCATCAAGATACCTTTGTTAAAAGAAAAGTATTACTCCCTCAGCTCTGATTCTTTTTTCTTCTTTTTTTTAATGTAAAGGCTGACATAACGAATATAAAAGATAAAAATCTCCAGATTAAGTTATCAATGCTCTGCCACTGCCCACTTATTTGCTGATGCTTTTGTTGATGCCCTTCTGCTCAGCATCAGAGCCATCCAAACCCCAGATATCTGCTCTGTTCTGCTTGTGAGCGCTTGGGAAGTCTTGGTTCTTCTTCCACTAAGTAGAAGAAGCAGAAAACAGGGTCTGACAGCCCAATATGTTTGATTTTTAAAATAATGCCCATAGCTTGAAACAAAATAAGTCTTTGCTTGTTTGAAAGAAATATTTTGATACAGAAATTTTTAAAATGCACATTTCTGAATACAACTAGACTGTCACCATCCCAAGTTGTTTCGTTACAATCAAAATTTTCTCATTAGATGAGGAACGTGTTTCACTTAAGCTCTAAAATTTCCTGAAGCCATGGTCCCCACAAGGAACGTGCCCTGTTTGCCAACGTCAGGGAACTGTCTTGAGGACAAAAACATTCCTGGTGGTGAGCACACATGCAGTCTTTCCAGCCAGGGAGAAATAAAAACAGAAGCTACTAAACTTTGTAAGGATCGCTATGCTCAGCCCAAATCACTGGTAAAATGTCAAACCATTATGGAGCTCAGAACTGTGATTGGGTGTTTCCCCTTAGTTTTGTACCCATCTGGGGGTGGGAGGTTGTGGCGACAAGACCAGCAAAGGTGGCAGAAGAGAAGGGTCAATAATGCGTCTGCATATATAAAAGGGAAAAGGAGGCAGTATTAGGAAAAGAAGGCAGGAATGAATAGGAGAAGGACTAGTCATTTCCTGATGAACATGTGGTATTTTAAGTGATTGCAGATACACTCTGCTTAGGTAGTTTCTTTTGATTAGTTTAAGTAGTTGCTGAACATACTGACTTTTTAAAAATAAACTTTTTAATACTTGCAATACTTTTTTAAATGTGCCATGCAGGGACTCAAATACTGAGCTCAGAGATGCTGGTTCAACCTGAGAGTGAGGGAGCAATAAGTCAGGTGTGGGAATTTCAAGTATTACAATTCCCCCAACATTTTCCATAGGTTTAGTTCATAGCTTCACTCAAGGACATGTTCAAAGCCTTGCAGAAATTGGTAAGAGAGGCCAGGTCTCCAGAGATGTTTCAGCACCTAATCCTACAGGAATATAATGAGAATGTTGGTCCCTAGTATGTAATTTTATATATTGAGTTCTAAGTCACTCAGAAATGTTTTTAACATGGGAAGACCTTATTTGTATATTAAGTGCCAGATTTACAAAATTTCTCAGCAGCCTTAATGAAACAAAATAGTCATATTCACTGAATATTGTATCTGGGCATCTACATACATTTTTTTCCCCCTGTAATTTATAGAAAAATATTTTTTACTATGCCATTTGTAAAATGCGAGAGCTAACATGCTAGAAGCTAAAGAAATTCAGCAAAACAATTTTGGGGTGGGGAAATTTCAGAGGAAACCACAACTTTGCATTGAAATAAAGAACCCTTTTGCTCCTTTTCTTCACCCACCAAAAAAACCTACTGAAAAATTTCAACAACAAATTCTTTGTTCAACAACAGTTTTACCAGAAAATGTATGCCTTCTGAAATAGTTTTTTCTTCCTTTCCGCAGTAGAGTCAAATGATACTATTAAATTTTCAGTGTATAAATTCTCAGAGAAAATCTTGGATCATGCTTACCTTTTTTTGTAGACAAAAAGTGTCAGTTTCCATTTGGATGATTTGCTTGTGCTGCTTTTAGAATCATGCAGGAGAAGGCAGGAAGATTGTCTGTGCACGGATGACAAAGGAAAACAGAGAATAGCTATAGATGCAAACATTTAAAGTCATGTAAATCAACCAGAATTTGGATTGTTATATAAACTGGTAAGACATGCTTTCTCTTGGCATAGATAATCATTAATTGTTATTATTCATGCAAGTTCAAAAGTCTGCAATAGAATTGGCATACAATACCAGCTGTGGGATTTTGTTCCACATTTGTCTCTGCCAAACAATACATCACATCTGTTAAGTCAATTTTGATCATGATATTATCAAAAACATATGAAAATGCTTTGAAATGTATTATTTTAGAACTAAAATGGCACAGGAAATTGAAGGATGCTTATATGAAACAAGAAAATTGCATCAGAGATTCTTCATAAAATATGTTTGAGACATTATTTGGAGCTTCTGAGAAAGAAGATTAAGAAAGCAAGCCAAGCTAACAGGCCTTTTCTGATACAATTGGATACACAATATATTTAAGACAGAAATACTAACTCTGGTATGCTACTACTGTATAAAACCAATTTCTAATCCCATTTCTGCCAGCCTCCCCCCCCCAAAAAAAAAAAAAAAATAAAAATTCTGAGCTTCTATCTGGCTGTTCATCCTCTCTGCCCTGCTGCCAGTAATGGAACTAACCCTTATGTCTGCATCAGGGCCAGGATTTCACATCAACAGTTCTATTCCGTCTCTTCAAGTCAGTTTACTGTTGTTTTCCTATTATTCTATATATCATGTGAGAGATGCTTATCAGACTACCACTACTATTTTTCTGGCTTCCTTCATTTTACTGGTGCTATGATATTTGCATTTTTGCCTAAGCATCATGAAAAGTCAGGATTAAATTGCACGTTATAAAGGAAAAATCACAGAAAATATTGTAAATAAACTTTAAAGCAGTCAGAAAAATGCTGCTGCTTAATATTACCCATGAGAAGACCAGCTTCTCTGCCAGGAAGGATGCCTAAGCTTAAACCCATTCTCAGAACTCATCTTTATTGAAGGAGCTGCTATCACACCCTTGCATAGTCAAACCAACATTCCTTCATGACTGAAAAGTATAATATCAATTCCTGTAAAAATAAACAGGCAATTTACAAAAATATTAACCAAGATTTGCAGCATTTCCAGATCATAAGAGTTTTAGAGTTTCTGGATGAACCTCAGAAACTCCATTCTGTGTTTCTACAATACCGCACTTCTTAATTCAATCCACTTTAGCAGGGGCATTTACAAAGCAGTAGCCTGTTATCAGGGTAACCTGCTCCAGAGGATGGTCCCAATCTTGTGAATGTCTAAATCCCCTAAACCACCATCTCCTTCTGCAAAAGGTACTCCCATCCTACAGGACCAAATTCATATTTATGGATAAGCAATAAGACATTTAAAGGATCTGGACACAGTGAAAACTACTTAATCAATTAAGATTTAAATCTAAGCAGTTCTGCAGTTACCAGGACTCTGAAACTGTCAGAAAATTGCAAATTAGTTTGCTTTTTTTTTAAATTAAAAAAATCAATCATCATGTAGCAGACCTGACAGAAGCTATTTATGTTAGCTTTTTTCTGATTTACTACAGATATATAAACCATTCTGGTCATTACAAAGAAGTTCATCTTATTCTATTAAATGTTAAGTGGATTGTTAAAATTTATGTCAAAATATGCTGTAGCATTCTATCTTTGAAACACAAGCCAAATTTACTCTGATTTAAGCTAATGCACATGCCTGAAAATCCATTGACTGTAAATAAGTGTAGAACTTGGCTTAGGACATTCCCTCTGTATTGATTACAGGTTTCATTGGTTTATTTTTTCCATTTATTTTAATTGTTAGTATTTGGCTATTACTGCTGCAGATGTTGACTTCAAAGTGCCAGAGAGTAAATTTATTTGGTTATTGCAGACTTCCATCTGCCTGTTATCCTAACAGTGTGTGTTAACTTCTACTGATTAGTGAGACACTAATAACTTGGTCTACTAAAATGGCACAGGGAGCTTGGATTCTCTTGTTTGTCATTTCCCAAGTGCTGCAGACCTCCTGTCATTTTTCCTCAGCTTGTGATTTCATTAAATCTTACCAGAGATTCATGTATCACCCCAACTCATATATAGTAACCTACTGACAATTAGAAAAATTTAAAAAAACCCAACCAAAACAATACAATACTTGACACCAAGGACTAAATCTGCAAAGGAACCTGGGCCACCAGTTGACCTTGATTATTATGACCACCCTCACCTTGGTCTTCCTCCCACCCAACTTCGGATGGCTTATTTAAGCTCAGGCCCTTGACCTATGTTGCAGGTGCACCCATACCTGGCCTTGTCCGTTGCTGTCCTGACTTGCTGACTGGTTTTCCTGGATGAAACTCAGCCCTGTGTTGTAGTCGTGTCTCCAGCCTCATCTCCTGCTGCTCCTGACTGGCATCCCTGGGTGGACACTGGGTTTATTTCATTACTTCACCATGTCTGGGACTGTCAGTAGACCCTAAGAGTAATCCAGCTGTGTCCCCTGATATTTTGGGACTGTGTCCTGGTTGCTGGGGCAACTGCCCTGCCTGTGTCACCCTTGACTCCCAGCTCATCCTCTCTCTCGGAGCAACGCTGCTCTTGCTGACATTGGGTATCTTCCCACCTAGCAAAATCTTGAGCTTTGACCTAGGAACTGAGCACTTGAGGAGAGCATTTACAGAAAGCAGCATGCTCAGTCAGAAGCTATCCCATGCAGACCATAGGGAATGATTAGGAAAAGAGACACAAAAAACAGCTAGGTCTTCCTGTAGTTCAGAATTAGCTCTCTCAGAGCCTATGCCATAGGAAGAGGCATACTGGAACAGATCAGAAATTCATCCAAGCCCATCATTTTGCCTCTCTCAATGACAAGTACTAGATGTTCAGAAAAGCATACAAGAAATGACATATCTCAAAAGATTCTCCCTTGCATATACTTCTGGAGGTGTATAGATATAGGGACCTCTGAGACAAGATGACATCAAGTTGATGTGTTGAATAGCCCCCAGTGGACATACCCACTGTCATCTTTTGAATCCATTTAGATGTTACACCTCTACAATATCCCACAGTAGTGAGTTCCACTATGAAGTTATCTGTTGTGTGAAAAAGTGCATCCTTTCATCGTGAGCCTGCTGCTTGGGTGCTTTCTGCTTCTTGCACCAGTGGATCAGATACCAAATCTTAAGCAAAAACACAAGAAAACCTGAGACAAAGCAGATCAAGAAGAGGAGCAGCATGCACGGGTGAAAATTCCCAAGCTGTAAAGTAGACAAACAGCATTACGTGTGTCCTCCTGCGCTTTTTATGATGGGTATAACCAGGCTATGCGTTCCAGAAAATATGCTGCATGCAGCTCAAAAGCCTAAATAAGCCAAAGCTCTGAGGAAGAGTGGGCCAAAGTGACTTGTTTTTTCTTTCCAGCAGAATCCAAGTGACAGAGTTCAAATCTGGATGTGCTTTATTTGTGCGCGAGGTAAACACACGAGTCAGTAAGGGTTCCTGGGTGAAGTCAGCATAAATGCAAGGCATGCCTTCCCATGGAGCACGCTTTTTTGTAAGAGTAGTAAAACAACAAACAGAGCTGAAAGAAATAACAAGAAATAAAATACTTTGTGTTCTAACCTATCGTGAATGTTTATCTAGTAAATACATAGTTCAAGTGCCTGAACCATCCAGATTGATTTAATTTTTTAAAAAATCTTCTGTGCAGACCATGTTCCAGGGAAGGCAGGTTTTATTTTAATACATGACATGTCACTTCCCTAGCTGCACAGCAGAGTTTTCAAATGGGGCTTTGAAGGTCTTGTTTTACCGGAGGAATTGCCCGGGCAGCAGAACTTGCATTGTGAAACAAGCAGGAGTTCCTGTCCTTCATGCAAGGCTTTATTATTTATCTTTTTGGATGTCTAGTCACTAAGGTTACTGGAAATCGTTCACTGCCGAAAAAAATTCCCTGTTCAGCCATTTTCACTTCAGTTCACAATCACCATGTGACAGACTCTTATATCTTTAAAGAGTAGCTGGTGGTATTTCAGCAATTACTGGCTGTCAGTCCATGTTCCCCTATTGGCACTCGCTTACAGCTTTACTTTGAAGTGAGACAGATGGGTTTAAATGACTATCAAACAGAAATCAAACATTCTGAACTATTTTGGAAATCAGGTTGTTCAGTGAATTCAGTAGTCATCCCAAGGGCGCAAACAAAAATTTTTTTTTTTAATCTAAAACATATCATTTTTCCCTCTAGTCTGAAGAATAGTCTCACTGATACTAAATGTCATTTATCACGTGAGTAATGGAAGTTGTCAGCACATATTCCAGGTTTAACTATTTTCCTTTTAGTTTGACAGTGTACTTTTAAATACTACCTAGTTAGCCAGAAGACTTGAAAAGGACAGCCTGTTGTCAAAAAATGCTTTACTAGATTCCATTTAGTATAAATGATTATAAAAGTGTTCGAAGACATACTTCTTCCCACTTACACCAAAATTGTTTAGTTAAATGATTAGAGGCAAGTGTAATTTTGATTTATTTTCAGTACTCTTAAAAACGTAGCTATTTTCCCTTACAAAAGGGAAAATACACCCTTCATAATAACCCTGTGAATAGCTTACTGCGAATGCTAATGTTTTATATGTTCTGCATTTTTATAGGCTGAATTCCTGCTTTAGCTCTGTGTTACTGTAATGTTCGGTACAGTCAGGTCTGCCATGGATCTGTTAAATTATTTCAAGTCTGCAAGGAATAATAATGTCTTGGATTAATGTTCTGCTGATATTTAACCTTAAAGGCTATGTTTCTGAGAAAACACCAGTATCGTTTCCCCCATCCCCCACACATGCTGCTGCTTTTAGTGGCATAACAAAGTAACTGAAGATAAAACAACAGACAAAATCTGCATTTTTTATATCTGACTTCTCTTCCTCAGCTCTGATTTCACCCACGCAAGTCCACCATCAGCATTATTTTTTCCTTTAATGAGGCCAAACAGTACTCAGTTTTTTCCTACTAAATTGCAAAAAAAAAAGAAAAAAGCAGGCACATTGTTAATTTACAGTATATTATTACTATTTTAAATTCTTGTGTAGCTAAAAAAATATCCATAAAAATTTGTGGCTTCTGGTTATATCAGTTTTTCAAAATTCTACTTGCTATTTTCTTCAGGGGCCAGTAATATTTTCTGATAAGAAAACTAAAACAACTTAATGTATTTCATCACTGTAATCTCCAGATCAAAAGGTAGGCCAGATTGATTTTCATTTATTCATTTCTCTACTAGATTAAAAGATAACAGGTTACCTTGAAATGCTAAAAGCTATGCAATAAAATAAAGACCAAAACCATAATAATCATAACTCAAATCATCTGAAGATCAGTCATGAGCCATCTGAACTTCCTGACTGAAACCATGGGATTCCTCTGTAATGTAATTTAGTGCAATCCTAAATCTAGCCTTCCCCTGATCCAGTCCTACCTTAATGGTTTTATTAATGCTGAGAGTCCACTTACATGCAAAATTAGGCAACCCTATTGGAAATAATTCTCCATTCAACCTTATAATCCTTCTGAAAATAAGCCTTCAATTTCATCAGCCTCTGGAAGACAAAATCCTGTATCATAACCCTAACCCAGGTAAGACTGCAGAGTCATCAGGGAACATCCATCTTCCTTCAGTTCAGGCACACACCTCCATGCAGACCTTTATTTGCAATGCTTCAGACCCCCGCGCTAATTTAGTCTTGATCATTCCTAAAACCACTTCCCAGAAGGTCCAAGATATAAGAGTAACTTGCTAACCCTGGCAGAAGTCTGTGCCCGGAGAGCACTATAAAGTTCTTAATTTTAATGCTGACATCTAACTGTGGTACCAGCAGGTACTCCAGAAAGCCTATGGAAGCTACAGGCTCCTGATTCCTTTGACCAACCTTAGCAGATTTACATATTAATATAGTAATTGGTGAGAGAAAATGTCTACAGGTACCACTCACCCAGCAGCAAAAAAAGCTGCAGGGGCTATTTGCCTGACAGACTTTCGAGCATCTCATGCTCAGGAGACGCATTATCTTGATGCTACGAGCCCTGGCTAGATTTCTACATGCAGAACCAGCAGTCTGGCCTAGAGTATTTTTCTAGTACTCCCGAATGACCAAAGCTGGATTCACATTTTAAGAGAACAAAGGATTTTTTTCATGTTAACACATGAAAGTTTAAGGAACTTTCTGGAGCTGAAGAGCAGGCAAGGCTGCCATGGAGATACAGGCTTAGTCTCTCAAGACAGGTGTAGAAACAACACCATTAATTCCTTATGTTTAATCAGTATTTGGGCTAGTTGCTGAATGTAACTGTAAGCAGATGCTTTAAAACCTACAAATACAGCTAGCATGGAGGTTACAGAGAAATCATTCATAACTGCATAGCACCACGCTTACTAGCACCACACTAGATAATGTTCTGATACATTAATTTCTATTCCAAGTTTGGAAATCTGTGACTGGTTCCCAAAAGAAACTTGGCTTGCTTTAAGATTAAGGAAAAACTGTGATCACCTGCAAGTGTTAACTGCTGTGCAAACTAAACACAACCGGAGAAGGTAACACTTCTGCTTAGACAAGCGCTGTGCAGACAAAAATCACCGAGAGAGCAGACTTTCAGTGGAAACCTAGTGAGGGTTCCTATTTATCATTTAAATAATTCACAGAATGGTACTGATCAGAGAAGAGGTCTACAGCTTTGACATGTGGTTTATCAATTTCATTTCTGAATTGGTATATTATACCATTTTGAAGCCTGAGAATAGGTATACAGTTTCAGGAATGACAAAGTCAAAGAGTAGATAATTCCAGGAATAATCGCTGTTGAACAAATTATTTTCAGTAGTTATTGTATCTTTATATTTCATCAGCTGAGATCATCTAAGACAGGCAAAGTGATACAGTCTCCGTTTCTATTACCCTGAGAATACCAATAATGTTTAAACTTCAGCCCCCTAAATCTCTTAAGATCAGGTCATTTAGCAGAGATATTTATCTCCAATCAGAATTATCAAGCCTTTTATTTCTCCAAGGTTTCATTAAAGAGAAGCATTGAATTTCAGCAGATGTAAGTCAGAACTGCTGAAGCAGAGCCTCCCTAGAGGCACAGCTGCTCTCCAGCCACGTAGGCTGAACTGCCCAGCTCTGAGGCTCCCCAAGCTCACAGTGTTGACTGCCATGTCAATCTCCCATCGTTGGTGACCTACGATTCGGTTTTTTAAACCATCAGCGGAACCAAACAGCACTAAAATCAGATCTCCCCAACTGGCTGGAGTTCTCCTAATTCTTCCTTTTCCTCTTCATATTTGTCCTTTTTCTTTAAGAACATATGGAAAGTAACATTAAAAGGGTGGAGTTTTTCTTTTATGTTTTAGAAGACACCTGGGTCCATCAAAAGAGAAGTACATTTCCTCATGCGTTATTATACTCCTCCAACAGAAGACCAAATTCATTTTCATTAGTTCAATATCACTTTGATATCTCTGAATTGCCAAAAAATAAGATATTTGCAAAGTGTCAGAATAATGGAGATTATTATTAAAGATTATGGGGCTTTTTTGTAAACTGTGTTTTTTCACCTCAAAAAGATGTCATGCATATCTTCTGAATCTCCCAAATTTAGAAAATAAGGTGATTAGAGCTGCTTGGATTCCAGGCTAGGGAGAGGCTGGGAACTGAAACACAGAGAAGTAGTCCACATTTTGCATTGACAGATATTCGTGATTATTGTTGTTTACGGCTGGCAATGACTCTTGAAGAATCAGTGCAGATTCTTCCCTTGCAGAAGTTGGTTGTGCTCAAATCATATGCGATCACACAAGGCCAGAGAAGAACAGGTTTTTGTGACTTTTCTCAGGCATTGAACCCAAATAAGGGTTGAAAAATAGTTTCGCTTGTGTTGTTAATAAATCCATATTTGTGAGATGAAAAAAAAACCTGCAGACCTCACTATAAGGACACAAACGAAATAGAAATGCAGAGGGAAGGTAGAAATAAATTCTGTGCTGAAAGAATTTAAATATTCATTGGAAAGAGGAATCAAGAGATCCATTCTTGAGTACTATGTCTAGCTGTGGGCTCCCCAGCACGGGAGAGCTGTTGCTGCTGTACTGGAGGGAGTGCAGCAGAGGAAGGGCCACCAAGACGGGCAGAGGGCTGGGGCCCGTGGGGCACCAGGAGAAGCTGCGGGAGCTGGGCTTCCCCTGCCTGCAGAAGGGAAGGAGGGCTAAGGAAGGAGGCTGTTGGGCTCTTCCACGATCTCATGGGTGGTCGCAGACAACACCCAGCCAGACTCTTCTCAGAGGTGCACAGCAAAGGCAGGAGGCAGCTGTCACAAGCTGCAGGAAGGGAAACACCAGCTGGACAGAAGGAAAAAATAATCTTCCCAGTGAGGGAAATCAGACACAAGAATGAGCTGCCCAGAGAGACTGTGGGATCTCCAACCTGGAGATGTTCAGAACTTGACTGGCCAAGGCCCTGAGCAGCCCAGTCAAACTCTGGAGTTACCCCTGGTGTGAGCAGGGGTTAGACCTCCAGAGGGCCCAACCAGCCTAAGTTATTCTGTGGCTTTATGGTACAGAGGTAGTATGTACTATGTTCTTCTGAGGTATTTGAAAGCCCATTCCAAAAGCCATTATTTATACAAAGTGGAGTAGCTCCAACAAGAGAGACAGCTTATATTTGGACTGGCAGGTTTTCTTGGGGCTGAGGTTCATGCTGTGCCCCAGCTCCTGCTTAAACTCCTGTGTCCATCCACTAGAACCACCTCCACTTTTCCCAACCAAGTCTCTAAGGCAGCTAGCTGGTTCCAGATAGGAAAATCCAGGCATAAACCTCTATTGCACTTCCTCCCGAAAATAATTAAAAGTTCAAGAGTATTTTAATAGGATTGTGCATTTTTTAGGTCCTCAGAGACAGCCTTAATTAGTCTGATCTTTTGCAGGCAGTTTTACTTAAAGCAGATTGAGCAACAGCATCATCTTAGCTTGCAGTTCATACTAAGATTTTTATATAGTTTCAGCAAATGCAAAACTCAGCCTACAAACTTAACCTCACAGTCAGCACAATCTGCTTGCAAGGGTCCAGGTTTGCTAAACTGTTTCCACTTGAGTTAAAAAAGAAATCAATTAAAACAAAACAAAATAAAACAAACAAAAAAACCCCAAACTGCTAAACTTAGGGTCTGTTCACAGAATGGAAGGAAATGCTATTTTAAATATCCCAAAGCAAGCACTAAACAATCTTAAACATTTACATACATGACCATAGTATTGCACAGAGATATTAGGAACCACCTCAAAACTAACAGAGCTGAAGTAGCACAGTTTGTGCCTTGGAGCAATTCACCATGCACGGCACCTTCCCAGCACGTCATATCAAATGCGTTAACTACAGCAAGTCATCATCTGCTACAACCATAGCATGTCACGAAATGTCAAGGGTGCTGCCGTATTTCTGACCCCCTCAGATTTCCTAAGTCCAACTCCAAGATGACCTTGGAAATGGATGGCACCATATGATCTAAAGAAGTGTTAAAAACAAACAAAAACCTTTTCGCAACCTTTGCTCACCTGTTAGGGATGTCTGGGGAGAAAATTTGGTCTTGGCCCTAGATCAGTTTAACCATGAACATATAAGCAAAATATACCATGTGGTGCCACAAAAGTGTGGGAACACCTTTTCTTGTTTTACCTGTGATCAGTCTGCAATAGTTCACAAAAAGTGAACTAAATGTTGGATCGAGAGGAGAAGGTTCTACATGTCTCAACCATTCTCACCCTTCCTCCAGACAGGACCAGCTGTATGCATAGAATTAGTACAATAAAAATATAGTGAAAACAAAGTAATCTAGTGTCCTTCCAATGAGGAAAACTAATTCTTTTGGGCACAGTACTACATGGGCACTGCTATACTGTTGCTACTTTTAAAAAAAATTCAGCCAAACCTAGCTTTGGGATTACTTATAAGAAACTCACCAAGCAGGTGTTTGCGTGGTTTTCTTGAACCCTCTTAAATCCTCCACGTGATAAATGCTCATGCAGAAAGTAGTTTTAGGGTGATTCACATGCAAAAAAACCCTCCCAGGCCAAATACAAGGTCAAAAGGCTCACCTTTTTCATGATTACTACACTAACAAGTATCCAGGGACATATTTCCTGGCTGATACAAGATGTATTTTGCATGCTGTATAGTTTAGCACATGATGGTCTGTTAAACTGGAAATTCCCATTTCTAAAGAAATAACAACAATGAAAAGCAGTGCTTTACTCCCAGAGCCACCAGCACTAACACTGCTTTCCTGTTTTCGCAAGCTAATGTCTTTCAGCACCCAGACTCTTGTGTGTGTGCATGCACCTCCCAACGTATAATTTGTTTCATGAAGAAGAAAAAAAAAAAAAAAAAAAGAACTTTCTGCTTTCTGCTGCCTTTATTAGCCTTATTTTGCATTTGTGCAATGTACAAGCCACAGCCATGAATCAGCACCATACTGTACTGGGCACTGCATAAATGAAACAAAAAATATTTCCTCTGCCTCAAATTATTTATAATTTAAGCCTGTAGGGCAAATGATAGTGAATGCTAAAGTATCTTGCTAGCCAAAAACATAAACAACTGCAAATACATTCAGTTCCAAATCTTCTTGAGTTTTCACTCATTCATCACTTAAGAAGAAAAACACTTCCATCGCCATCAGTGACAACTCTTAACTAAATGAGGAGAGAGTTAATCTACCTTCCCTCAAATCCCACACAGCATGTGAACAAAATCAGGGCCATTTGTCTTGCCTGTCTCTGACGTCTGCCTGCTTTTCAAGGCTGTTTGACTCTTACCCTCTGCCTGTATGAAGGAACTTTTCTTTAAGTACCAGAAACCAGTTTAACTAATTTACACAGAAAATAATTTGTTTACGTGCACCAAATCGTAATCAGAATTGGATATATAGTGAGGTGCAAGGTAGAAAACACTTCAACAGACTAGGAGATAACTTGGCGTTGCAGTGAGTGAGAAGAGAAAGGACCCTTTATGGAATATATTAAAAAAAGGAGACAAAATGGGGTCAATGAGAAGTCAAGACTTGCTAGAAAACACTGGTGTAAATAGGCCTTTGTGCAACATGTAAAGGAAAAACAACCAGCTGTAGGAGCAGGGGTGCTAATGAAGCCAGGTTTCCTATCAATTTCTGTCTTCTGCTTGCTGTCTTAGGTACAAGTTCTGACTAAAGCTTCTGTCACAGGGGAGCGTTCTGTGAGGGCTCTCCTGCCTGGGCTCCCTAATGAGGCACGAGGTCCAACTGACTAGGCAGTAAGAGAACCACAGTCGTTCTGCACCTTTATCTGCCAATCTGTTTTCATGGGCCATAGAGAAACCTCACTATTAAATTGTATTGAAAGTAACTGATGGATTCAAAAAGCCTCTAGGAAAGGAATGGATGCACAGGCAAATGTCCTGCACAGCATGGTCTCGTAAGCCTCCATTCCCTTCAGAGAGGGGAGAAAGAAAAAAAAATGAAGAAGAAAAAAAATGAAACAGATTGGTAGAATAAAAATAACATGGTGTCCTGGTTTCAGCTGGGATAGAGTTAATTTTCTTCCTAGTAGCTGGTATTGTGTTATGTTTTGGGTTCAGGATGAGAAGAATGTTGATAACACACTGATGTTTTCAGTTGTTGCTAAGTAGTGTTTAGACTAGGTCAAGGATTCTCCAGCTTCTCATGCCCAGCCAGCAAGAAGGCTGGAGGGGCACAAGAAGTTGGGAGGGGACACAGCCAGGACAGCTGACCCAAACTGGCCAAGGGGGTATTCCACACCATGTGATGCCATGCCCAGTATATAAACTGGGGGGAGTTGGCCTGGGGTGCAAGGATGCTGCTCAGGAACTAACTGGGCATGGGTCAGTGAGTGGTGAGCAATTGCATTGTGCATCGCTGGTTTTGTATATTCCAATCCTTTTATTATTATTGTCATTTTATTATTGTTATTATTATCATTATTATTTTCTTCCTTTCTGTCCTATCAAACTGTTCTTATCTCAACCCATGAGTTCTACTTTTTTTTTTTCCCCAATTCTCTCCCCCATCCCACTGGGTGGGGGAGGAGTGAGTGAGTGGCTGTGTGGTGCTTAGTTACCGGCTGGTGTAAACCACGACACACGGCATCAGATGAATTACGTTATCCACATGACGTAAAAAGGGACCCAACAACTTTTAAAATGCAACAGTCATCCTCTGCTGCCCTATGTCCCACTTCGCACCCATTTGCTTCTACTCCTGGTTACACCAAGGTGGACTTCAGTGCGTGATTCCCGAAACCAAGGACCATACAACAATTTGCATCTGGTGGCAATACGGGCTATCAAGCAAAAGCATTTGCTATCTAGATTATTTGAACTAAACATTTTGACACAGGTAAGAATTTTGTCTTCTTTAAAAGATGGTATGGTAAATCAGTAACTGCAAAATGTTATTACATTAAAACAGCAGAAGGTATATGTAGACCACTGTCTGATCTTTATTAGAACATTAAAATTGTCATATATTGCACATTATTAAAAGCACCTACATGCAAAGAAGAGTGCTGTTGAATTAAGTGGCCTTAGACACTGGCATTAGTCCTGTACCAGCACCCAGCACTGTTTCACAAGCAGAAGTCACCCCTTGACCCCATTCTGCTATGTCCCTGCCTTCCACCACACTGCTTGCTCTGACCATGGTTTGGACATTTCTGTGCAGAAACCACAGTGACAAGAAACCTACATGCACCCCTACTTCTCTTTTTTTTCCAAGGTACTCCTTTCTTTGTCATTTCTCCTTTGCAATCATATAAATCTGGCTCCTTGCACTGCTACAGTAATATCTGCTTCTGCTTGGTCTGGGAAAGATATTCTGGATTTCCTGGGCTCCAAGAGAATGCAGGAGCAAGCCAGCTGCCAAACTCCTGCAGGGATAAAAATGTTTAGTTGGACATCGTGCTGGTGCTGCAGATACTAGGATGAACTAAAGGGCACTATTTCTGTGCTGTCCCACCTAAGATAACAAAGGACAGGCAACAACTGGGAGCTGCCCACAGGATCTGCCCTGACAAGGCTGCAAGCGGTGCAACGCAAGGCAGGCGAGCAGCATGCTGGAAGGGGACCCCAGCATCAGAGAGGCTGGGCACACACACACTGCCAACATGCAGGAAACCACCACCTCTCCAAAGATTAACTGAAATCAGAAACACACCCCACACACAAATTCCTGAGTCAGGCTAATAGGGTTCAAATAACTCACAGGGTTTGTTTTGGTTTGGGTTTCTTCTTTTCCCCTTTTTTCTTTTTTAAAGGACTTTGACCTAGCACCTCAACTTCTCTCCACTATACCACCTTGAAGCACTGTCACCCCCCCCTTTTCAAAATGACAGCTGAACAGGGGCAGGGCACAGAAGGAAATCTCTTCTGAAGAACCAATTTCTTTGGTTGTTTATGGGTTGTCATTGAGACATTCTCAAATACATACTTCCAGCAGAGTATGCAGGCAGGCATTCTAGCAACACAGCTGATGCTTTTGAAGCAGAAAAAGAAATATTTGGAAATTGTAAAATCAGCCCTACAAGCAGGTCCAGTCATACAGAAGACTGCTTTTTCAGATTAAATCATCTGAAACATGTGCCTTACTGCTCAAGATTTTGCAGCAAATTACCTTGGGTTTAAAGATAGGAATTTAGACATTTTGTTGCTGGGTCAGGAGGACTGGCTTTGCACTGGCTCCCAGCACTAAGCAACAGCACTGTGTCTGCTTGCAGGGTTCTGGGTTGATCTTGGCCTGAGTATCCATCCTCTCCTCTGGCACAGGCTTACAAGCATTTTTGAGCAGATATTCAAGCTTCAAACTTTGTACACTCATTCCTATGGAGAGCTGCCCTGTCACCTCATTTACTCTCAGCTGTAAGCAAGTTGGCAGCATAAAGCACATAGATGATTTTGAGCAGTTACATTCTCTGGTCTCTGGCTCCTTTCCTGAGTCATGCATCAGTCACAACCTTGTGTATAAACTTACAGTGAATTTTTTTAACGCGTGTTCAATTCAGTTTCTGCAAGATCAAAATCAGAAGAAAAAGATCTGGCTTTTTTTTGTTTTTAATTTAAGAAAGTGCTGCATGATGGACAGCTCATTTACACTGCTGTCCATTGGCAAATTGTTATTACACTATTTAGACAAAATTGTCTTTTTGGCAGCTGTTCATTAGTGGTAATTACATTATAAACAAAATAATTGGGTTTAGAACTTCTTATTTTATTTTCTCAGGAATTAAGGAACAGAAATGGCACCAAATGAATCAGAGTATGGATACCTAATTAGTAGTAATCGGTGCACAACAGATTATCCAGTTGTTCTTTGTCAGATGAGCTACAGTAACCAGCAGTCTGGGCCCTCCTGGTAGTGCACATCCTCACAGGTCATATATCTACTGAGATGCCATGCAAGACAGCTCCACCACCTGCCTTCTTTATGGTCCTTTTCTCATCCCTGTGTCCAGAAAGCATGAAGATTCTTGCAGGACCTAACACAACCACAGAGCTGCCAGCTTCCTGGACTGAGCAGAAAAGGAGGGGGCAGGAGCCCTCTGGCTCTCCCCTCTGCTCTCAGTCAGCCACAGGTCACTAGTGGAAACTGCCTCCAGCAGCCTGGGGCTGCTCGTGCCCTGGGCAGACTCGGAAGTAGGTCCCATCTCCTGCCCTCATCTTCTGCCTGTGCCATGCCCAACCCCTCAGGAGGTCCCAGTCTACGGCTGTGGTCACTAAAGGGTGCTGCTGGGCACATAAACAGGCTCCTGACTGCTGTTCTTCCACCATACCTCTCAGATATAGAATAGGATGGACTCATTCAGCTTTTACCTTCTGGACATGTAAATATAGCAACCAAAGAAAACCTCACCTTACCCAAAAAACTGGCCAAACAAAACCTCATGTCTCCATTTACATAGAGGCCTCACGTTTCTGTCCTTGTTTCAGAGACTCATGGAAGTAATAAGGCCTGGATTTACTACTGATCGTTTCCCACGGGTCTCTCGGGACCTCTCTTTTCTCAGTTTCTATACAGTTTTCATCAACAATGCTCAGTAATCAGTTGAGACTTCCTTGGTACGTTTCTTCCTGGATTAATTTTTTCTTGTCAATTTTTCTTGTTCAGAGCTGCTTGCCTCAGCGACTGAGTGCTAGTTTCAGTTACACCACATTTAAATCTCCCCCAAGTTCTCTTGCACTTGTTTGGGCAAAGGAAAAGTTTACCCACCAGCATTTTTCAGTTTTCTAGAATAGCACGAGCTGTATGTCACTTTGAACTTCTCTCTACTAACTCCGTGGCCCAAATTGAGATAAAAGTAAAATTTACTATGGAGAAGGAAAAGCTGACAGAGGCAGCACCTTTATATTAGACAGAGTTGCAGACACAAAAAGAGACTATTTGTAAAAGTATGATAAATTCTTCCTTAAAGGATGATAGATAGCTAAAAATATTGGTTTAGCATATCATTTCTAAATCTAGGACATCTAGAAGGGTGCATTATTAATGGCATCTCTTGTGGTTCATAATTTCTGTGAGGAACAAAATGACACTATGATTTAAAGATGAGAAGACTCTGCACATATAAGCAATAGAGTAAGCATGTTTAAAATTATAAACCCTACACACCTGCTCACATAGGACCACAGTTTCAGTGGATGAAGGACCTTGTGCAGCTCTGTCCCTACCATGAAGTTGGACATTGCTCAACAAAAAAAAAAAGATTTATTGTGTATATATAACATGTGCTTCTTGCATAGAATCATGGGATAATGTTAGTCCTAAGGGGCCTCTGTAGATCATCTGGTCCAACCCCTGCTCACACCAGGGCTAACTCTAGAGTTTGATCAGGTGGCTCAAAGCCTTCGCCAGTCAAGTGCTGAACATCTCCAGGTTCTGAAAGTCTCCCTGCCCTCCTCCCCAGCTTGGTGTCATCAGTGAGCTTGCAAAAGTTGACTCTGTCCCATCACCCAGGAACAAAGACATTAGACATTACTGCCACCTCTGTTGAAACCTAAAGAATATCACTAGTAACCAGACATCAGCTGGCTTTTAACTGCTGACCATTATTACTTTTGAAGCCCAGCTGTCCAGCCAGTTTGACGCTCACCTTCTAGTTCACCTATCCAGTCTGTATGTCCCCAGTCTGACTACAAAGATACTATGGGAGACGATGCTGCAAGCCACATTAAAGTGAAGGTATGCTCACTGCTCCCCCCTCATCCACTGAAACAGTCACTTCATCATAGAAGGCAATGAGGTTTGAAAAGCAGCATTTGTTCTTAGCAAATCCACACGGGCTGTTCCCAGTCACCTTCTCCCTAGAAGAAATAACTTCCAGGAGGGTTTGCTCTGTGATCTTCCCAGGGACTGACCAGCTGGTAGTTCCCTGGTTTCTCCTTCTTCCTGTTTTTGAACATGGCTGTGATGTTGTCTTTTTCCAGTGATGGGGAACCTCCCCTGACTGCCACAGCCTGCCTAGGATGATGGCGGTGGCCTCACAATGACATTGGCCATTTCCCATGGACCCCATGGATACCTCCTTTCCGGTCCCATAGTGCTGAGCGTGGCCATTTTGCCTGTGGTCCCTGACTGACCTTCCTCTGCTACATCACTCGCCCAACTCCGTCCTTAGGCAAAGGGACCAGAAAGAGCAGAGTGCAGACAAAAGCAAGGGAGGCAGCCTTTTTGTCCCCAAGACTCCCACATGATTCAGCAGCAAGCCCGCATACACAAAGCGGTTGCACATGCGCAAAATGACCAGGATCAATATGAGCACATAATCTGGTGCATCCTTGTGGTGTTGGGCATCCTCCAGCTGGCTTCTGCCAACCGGCTGTAGCAGACTACTCACTAAATCGTGGGGCCCCATAAAACACAGGCAACACATGCACCACTGGCTTTGCCAGTGCAGGGCTTCTGCCCGAGAAGCCCAAGCAACTAAAATGAAATATGTGCTTGAACCATAGTTTTATATAATACTTCATTTGGAGAGGAAAAAAAGGAGATTTTTCTTTTTCCATTTGGAGGCAATTTTTCTTAATTTGGGACTCACATTTCTAATTAAATTATTAAGGTCTATGGGACTAAAAGAAAACTGCAATCACAGTTTATATAGACATCAGAATCTATCCAAAATCGAAGTCATAGATCATGGAGTGATTGCATTGCATATTTTTATCACTTATTCAAACTTGCTCCAGACGGTCATCTCAATGGAGTGCAAATACTACATTTTCAAAAGATGTTGTATGTAATGATATTGTATGTAATGGTATCTCTTTCTTGGAGACACTTAGGAATTTAAACTTTAAAGATGAAGGTTATAAAAATCACTCTGAACAGCTAATCTAACAGAACTGTACTCCTTTGTACCCAGTTTATACTAGCACGTTTAACAATATGCACAAATTATGTGTTAGGTGTATTTATAAATTAATTAAAATGGAATTACATAGACAAAATTAATTAAAATGGAATTAAATAGACAAAATAATTCTACAACTAAAACTTTACATAATTTGAACTTCACCTTAGAGAGTTGTAAAGAGGATCCAGTTGCAGTAACCTGCTGCTAAACAGGAGCTATCAAGAAGACAACTAGACTCCTCTTGGTGGTACAAAGAGAAAGAATAAGAGGCAATTTTTGAACATTGCAGCAAGGGAAATCCCAGGCGGACATAAGAAAAAAGGTTTGGTTAAGTCCTGAGACAAGGTGCCAGTAGAGACTGAGAATGTCCATCCCTGCAGATGTTCAAAATTCAGCTGGGCAAAGCGTACATACATGTATAGTACATTAACTATGAGTTTAAAATTTACTGTAGACTTTTGAGGAGTGTTTTACAGATAGTATCATTCTCTGCTGTATCCTCGCCCTTAGCTCTGAGACACTGCATTTCTTGAACCTGGTCCTGCATAAACCTTCAAGGGGCACCATAAGTGATTGTGTGCACCTTCACATACAATTGGAATTTCACTCTAAGTTATTCTCTGCTACCTGGGGAAAGAGAAGCATCCGTTTGGAAACTGAACAAATAAAATGTTTGGTTTTTTCAAGGAAATTGTTGATGACAAGAAACATTCAAGAAGAATCTGTATTTGTGACTCCCTTTTAGGGTGGCATTATCTTTCTGCTCTAATGAAAAGCATTTGTCTGACCATCTTGACAGTCCACAGGAGTGAGATATAGTAAAAACATTTATATCACTGTTATGCTTAAAAATCTAAATTGTAAATGTTGACAGGACTGATCCTCATTTACACCTGGATCCCATTTTTATTGCACTCACAATGTAAAGATGATCAAACATTAAGAGTTGGAACTGACAAATTTTTAATATGCACTAGTACAGAAGGCCAGAAAAGGCTAAATGAGGGATTCGGAACATCCCTTACCTCGGACAGGAGCAATCAGGCTTTGCTCCTCTAAGCATGAAATAGCAGCTAGCCTAAGGCTCAGAAAAGGGGCTAACTCTTCCTCTTATTGAGGCTGCTGCTTGATCAGTACTTGGAGTCATATTGCTCTTCTTTTGTTTTCAATTTGGAGTAGCTAAACTGAAGGGACACCACTCATTCATATTCTATGCTTCAAGGTTCTCCTAGCAATCAGGAGGATTGAAATTTGAAAGCAGCACATTTAAGGACATGGCTAAAGGTCCTGGATTTATCACATTAAAACTCATGTACTACATGTCCTTTTACCTCTTGTGCTGTTATCACTGCTGTTTTCAGATTGTAGGGGGGGCTTTTTTGGTTGTATGGTTATTCTCCTTCCTTCAAATAAATTACCATTAGGTCCTGAAGTTCCTTCTAGCACATGGACAGCCTCTCATGCATCATTTTCTGTGAGATACTATACATCAACAATGCAAATTACTGCTGACAACTTATTAACTCACTTGCCTCTAAAGATCTTACTCCTTTTTGTTTTAAGCCCACGTGAAAGAAGTCTAATTAATCACTCTGGATAGAAAAGTCCTTTTCTTTCCCAGGAAAGAATTAAAGAACAGGTGAAATACACATTTCACCTTATGCCTGAGCCTTGCCTGGTACAGACTTCTCCCAGTTTGACTTCATTCAGCCTCCCTGCTAAGACAACTGTTAAAGCCTTTCAGTTATTTGTGACAGGTACATTTACTCACTTAAAATTGATTAAATATCAACTTGTTTCTTATTTACCTGGGGGGTCCCAACACCATTCTCAATTACCATCTGTAAATACAGAGTAGATGTTTAAATAAATCAAAACACTTTCTGCATACTATCTGGAACAAGGCTGGTGTTGAACCCACTGATTTTTCATCAACATATGTAATTTAAAAGCAATAATCTACAAATGCCACAAAATCCTACTTCAGGTAAAAGTGAACTCCATATCAGAAATACCACATTATTACTAGCAACATCCCATTTTTCTCAGATTGCTTCTGCTCTGACCTATGTTTCCTTATTTTTGTCTTGGAGTGCTCTGCATTTCATTTTAAGGATTATAAAGGCAACATCATTTTAGTTTAATCTCATTCAGATTTTAACATTTTCATAATTGTGTTTTTACTCTCCTGCACTTTTAATGGGGGGAGGATTTTTCCTGAAGACAGACATTTTAATCTGCCCACATTTGACACCAGATTCACCAGGGCTGTCTGGTGGATGTGTAAATACAGAACTGGTTTAAAAATCATACTCCAGATACAATCTCTGCTTTGCATCTGTTTTGTCCTGTCCTGCTGGCACTGTTGAGTGGCTTAGTGTGCTGGAGATGAGCAGGAGGGAGCCTTTTACCTATAGCCCACTGAGCTGAGCTTCTTACTGTCTCGTGTTAACTGGAGGTCTCTTCCCAGTGAACATGAACCCACGCAACTACATGACGAAGTTTACATCCTTTACACTCTTTCCATAACGTAAGCCTTTATCCTGGATTCTTCAGGCATCACTGAGGGCCGTAATGATGCCCTGAAACCAGGTAACATTTGTTAGATTTTTAGTGCCAAATTCAAGATCAGAATAGTGTGGTGTTTTCTGAGTTGGACTTCCCATCTCTCTCCTGTCTCAAAACAGGTTGTGTGTGGCTGAGATGGAGGTAGAGACGTACATCTCACCACACAAGGCAGTAGAATAGCACTGCATCCTCCCGTGAGATCCTGAAGGCTGATAACAAGCCACGGAAACCTCCTTGAAAAACCACATGATGACTCAAAGGATGAACGTTCACCACAGAAACACGGAGGAAGATGGTGAGAGATATTTATAATATTACAGCCTTAACTTCATGCTCTAGTGATTATTTGGAAACCATCCACACCAAAATGCTTTTGTGAGCAATACAAAACCTTACTCAAGAGAGAATGAACTTTACTATCTCCTACTAGCAACTGAGTAATCATTTTTTCTGTTACATAATACTGGGAAGACTGTGCTGTTTCACCTAGGTTTTCAGTTTCCATTACAAAAACCTTACATCAGTTCAGCTGCAGTGCTTCCCCTCACCCAGCCCCCCCTTTATTTTCCCCATACAGAACCTGGGAATAGACACAAATGCAGTCCTCCTTCCAAGAACCTTCTTTCACTTAAGAAAAAGGCACGTTCTACATTTTCCTGATACAGGCATCCTCTGTAATTTTTGTCTACAGATTGTTAATCCTCCAGATATCCTTTCACAGGCTCCAAATATTCCAGCTTTCGAACTCTAGGGATGTAAGCTAGATGAGATCTTCAGACTGCCTTGCAACACCATTCTAAAAGAGCTCAGTGGCTTCTACTTGTGATTTGAAAGTCAGGCTGCTCATTGCAAATTAGCGTGAACTTTTGAATCCTAAAAGGCATATAAAGTCCAAAAAAGCCACTTTCACCTCTGATATTCTTCCAACAGAAATACACTTGTTCCTGTTGTGGAATAACTTAAATTTGAAAACCATGGTGTATGGCCTTTTAATATATTCTCTACCCAAAAGTTATTAATGAAACTTACTTCATTAGAGGGTTTCACACAGTATGATAGATGAATCATTGTGATTGACTGCAAAAATTGCAATGGCCTCACGAAGATGAGGATTTCACCTATGTTGTAGAAGAATGGAATATTCTTGATTATATCATGGTACACTTAGCCCTCTTTTATGCCCTGTCTGTCATTGCTGGGTACCACAATGAAATACTGATTCTAGCAAATCTTTCCTTAAAATCATAGAAACTCATCAAAAACATTAACTTTTGGGGTAAGAATTTATATATATGTGTGTGCGTGTGTATATATAACCCATGTGATTTCACTGTTTTAGTGCACGTGAAAACAGAAACTCTCCTGCTGACACAGAGAACAGAGTTGATAATTTCAAATATATCTCTATAGAAAAGGTCTCATGTGGAGATGGGGGCTTTTCCTGTGTTGACAGTCCCCTTTATATTTGATGGTTAGCACTGATTCTGTTCTTAGGAGTCCTTTAGCACAATGGTCTAAGGATGAAAACATGAGTTAAACAGCTAAACACAAGTCGTGCTCAGGTTTTGCTAAAACAGAAACTAGAATTGTGTTGTTGCTCCTGGTAACAATACACACTCAGTATCTCTAGAACATATCGGACTGCAAAGTGTCATCTAGGGACACTGTCCCTATTCTGGGACATTTACTGTAAAATTTACAAATGGCCACCTTGTCTCAGAAGGATGGATGCTATTAATCCATCAATGGATGATTATGATGCATGAGCATAGGTCATGTTTTAATATGTAATAAGTGTATTGTATGCTATCCTGGGCCACAGGACACATCCAACAATTGCTATGATTTACATTTCATTAATTGTAAAGAATTATCAACACAACCATGGCCAAGAATTAAGTGATGTATATTTTGATGCACTGAGAGTAGTTAAGAAAATGAGATTTGTGCTAGAACATACATGACAAATTAGAGGTTGAGAAACAATCAGGGTTTTTTTTGGCACAGATATATCTATAGCACAATTTTATCAGCTACAGTGTTGTCAGTTAAGTACTCAGGTGTTGAGCATCCTTTAATTACAAGATTCACTATTTGTTTCCACAAAGACTAGAAGAAGCATGCTTTATCACAGTTGTGTTTGCTGTTTCCTAACACAGTTAGACCCTTTTTCTTAGGTTTTTTTAAAAGCTGTCTGCAATATCATGACTACAAAGAACTAAGATTATACGAATATAAAAACACAACAATGCCAAAAAGAATACCCAGGGACTGGGTAGATTTTAACTCCAGCAAAACCTGAGTAAGTTCTCTCTCATAAGACTCACATGAGATCATTGAATTAGAAGTAAAGTGACAAAAAAGCTTCTGAATATACTTTCACTGCTCTTATGTCTTATGCAGGTCTAATTCTGAACTGCAGATGTCCAATTATATTAACACTGGGAGCACTGCTTTCCCAGAAATGCAAAATTAGTTGAACACCTATGAGTTTTTCTTATGGCTTTTTAAACAGAGTAGTGTGAGACGTTAAAAAACACTGGAGAGCCAAAAATAAAAAGACTGACTCGCCAAGAAGAAATGTAAGTGTCCTGATGTGTCCAAGTCCACTCACCTGGCACTTCTGTTGTTTCCATGCCAGGTGTTCAGGATGTCTAAGCTGGATTCATAAGGACTGCTGATTCCAAAATGGGAAAAAACCCCATCTGTTTATGAGCTCTCAAAGTCCAGGTGCAAGGCTCAAAATGAAATACTCCCACGTTCTTCTGCTTTACCACTGAGGAGCTTGATAATGGTCAAAAGTCCCTTCCTGTTTGGAAAATTTCTGATAAAACATTCATATCCTGGACCCATCAAGCTAAAGACCAGAGCGCCATGGATTGAATTTCCTCTCAGTGAAGCAAGTGTTGATAAAATAAATTTTCCACTGCATTCTCTCATGACCAGTAACAGCAGGTTTAGACCATGAAGGTATTATGATTCAAGCAGGCAGTTCAGTGAACCTGATGGGGTGCATTAAAAAAGTCTTCCTGGGGTCCTCTCTGAGATTTTCATGTACAAACACGGAAGACTGAGTCCTAAGGGTTTTCACAGACTAGCAGCTCACCCATCTACTTTGTAAACGTGTAATATATTGTCACTATCCAGCATACTTGAGTAAAATAACTAACGAAATACTTGTCCTGGTTTCTCAGCTAGGCAATAGCTCTCCAAAAATAACACATAGAGAACCTATTTCATAGAAGCAGGATCTCTCAAGGACAGGCTATATCAGGGGACTCCGAAATCAGTATTTCCCAAATCAAGCTTCCCCTATTTTTAAGCATAACAGAAAATTTTGGGCCCAAAATGAACAAAACAGTTGAAAGCAGTTAATCTTAAGCAAAGAAATAAGCTTCAATCAACATAAAGTATTAAGCAAGTGGTTAAATTCTTTGCTATATTGGTATGTTTTGAGAAATCAAAATATTCATGTTTTTGCTATTTCAGAATTTTGTCAGGATTAATATGGGACTAAATAACATGATTTTCACTAAGGCAAAACTTCCTTCTTGTTCATACACAAAAATACCTTCAAGGGCTCATGTTAAACCTTCAAAATACTCAAGCCCTGGCACAGAACCATGCATCAAAAATATGTCCCCACCTTATACCTCATCATAATTTCAGCCTGTTCAGCTGGCGGATAGTAGTCTATTGTTAGCAATCCACTTTCCCTTCCTCTTTGATCTCAGAGAGAGCTGCTGGCAAGTTGGATTTTTTTTGATCATTGCCTAAAAGACAGAAAGGTTAAGAGTTGTATAAAAAGAATTGCTTCTCGGAAAAACTGTAGAGCCCATTGCAATGCAGAGCTGCAGAACATGAGCTCATATAGTCTAAGAAGTAGTGCTATTTGCAAGAACTTCCACTCACCAGATCAGTCTCAGATGGGATATAGGAACCTCTAAAGGAAAAGGAGAAAGCCTGAAAAGCGCTTTATTACAAGCACTTTATTAACTTGCCACCTGTGAAGACCAGAACTAGTCCAATACTTCCAGAAAGCCAAAGCTTCAGAAACTAATTCCCATTTGAAGCAAGCCAGACACCTTTAAATGCAGATACAGTAATTTTAAAAGTTATTTTCAAATTTGAAATCACTGAAGCTGCCTATCTAAAGATAACCTGTGAAAATCAGGTGTCAGGACTTCTCAGAGCTGATCCTCAGTCTCTGAACCTCAGGGCTCAGACCCCTGGTGCCTAAAAACCCATCTGTTCAGATACCTTCCAGAGTTGATAGAGAGAGCCTGCTGAGGGCAACACATCCCACCAGCATCTCTCTGCCAACGATAGCCCAAAGAACTTGGGCTTTTAAATTAGGCCCTCAGGTCAGTAAAATGAATTTTGGACCAAATACACAAGCCTGGACATGATTCTTAACTTCTTCAGCCTTCTAACTGGCGAAAAATATTTTAATATGTTTTCATTATGATTTATTTAGCAATACATTTTTCAGCAGGCCTGCCCACTCTATGCCTTGATTTTCACAACACTGAATTCTGCTATATGACAGAAACTTTGTTCATGCAAGCAAATAACATTTTGAAATAAGCTAAAAAAAACCCCCAAACTCCAACAAAAAAACTTGAATTCTTCACTCATTTAAGTAGCCCCTTGTTGAGCAAAAACTCCCAGTGAATGGACTTTCAATTCCATTTTGAAAAATAAATCAGAAAACTGAAAGCAAACAATAATCTTCCTTTTGTCATATAAATTGCTTACTTCAAAACTGCATTACTTTCTCCTGCTTTGTTTTATTCTTTTTTTTCCTCCACTTTGCACCAATGGAAACAGATAAATTCTTCATCTTTTACAAAGAATAGCAAATCATTTCACTTTCACTTTCTAGTTAGCTTGTTGTATTTTCTTAACATATTTTACAAGCCTGTTCAAACCTGACCAAACATGTTTTTGTAACATATTTTCAAGCCTCAGTTATCACTATACAAAAACTTAAGAAGTTCCCACAATTAAACCTGTCACATTAAAATTAATTAATTTCCTATAACACAAGAGCTAAGTATGCTAATAATGAATTGGAAAGTTTGAGATCTCTTTCTTATAACAACAATTCATTGATTTAGGTCTCCTGGTTTTGACAAGAAGTTAAAGGCGGAGCTACTTCAAAGACATTCTCTCAACATTTTTATATTTTTATCCATAGTAAATGGTATTTTCATCCTAGTCCAATAAATTGTTTCCCAAATGCTCACTTTTTGCTGTGTATAACCTACTGATGTCATTGTTGCTCCTTATGGCAAGGAGTAAGTATGGGGTAATAGACACAAGTGTTATCTACTTTGGATATGCATCTAAGAATCTAGTCTGAATGCAATTATTTCTAGACTTCAAACTGGCCTAATGTCTTACGAAAGGTGTTTAGAGTCTAAACTCAGTGGCTACATCCCATACTGATGGAAGCTGATAACATGCAGGAGGGAGAAAACACCTTGAATTCTTCACAGGGAACTGCACGTTCTCTGCTGAAGTGAAGGTCATGACAGCAACATATGAACACGAGGGTCACTTAGAAGGTGGGGGGGACGGATACGACAACACAGGCAGAAGGAGCACAGCAATGCTTTGTCTGGGTACCAGAGCCTGTGAAACTCACAAATCAGGGTGGATTTGCAAGCGCCGGCAGGATCGCTAGCTGTTCTGCATTCTCAGGGTTCTTGAGCACTGCTGTGCACATGCTGAACCAAAAGGGGATTTTTTTTTTTTTTTTTTTTTTTAATTTTTATTTAGTTAATCCTCTGAACTTGAAATAGGGAACTCCGGGCTCCACTGTAATTCCTGTTACATACAGGATTTGGACCAATTTTTAAATTTTTTTTCCATTGCTTTGCACTTTAGTTTCTTTTATGAAACAAACTTCATAGTTTGCCAGTCTCATAGTTCAGATTACATATTCTTGGGTGCAACAGGTGGTTCTCTCTGCTGCTCCTGTGATTTCAGCCTGCTTCTTCAGACCCAGCCATGCATGAGATGTTGCCAAGTGCTACTAGCATCATTTCAGTGTCATCCCTGCAATCTTCTGTACTTGCTGTTTCACAGAGACGTTGCAGGAGAATCTCAGTCCTCTCTCAAAGACTGTTCTAGTTCCTATTGCTAAAGAAGAATAGTCAAAGGCTCAGAAGGCTAATAAAATGGTTGAATATTGAACATTATTTTCGTTTAGTAAGTCAACCCATAGGTATTTAGCAGTTAGGGTAATGTCTAACCACCACCTTCATCTTCTCTCCTTGACCACCCTAGGCTGCTAGTGAACGAGCACATGCTCAGGACTATGATGTGCACAACCAAGGTGGGGACCTTTCACACTTTCCCTAGTGAGATACAATAATGTGTGAGTATGATTGAGGATCTTCAAGGTTCTCTCTACCTCTTTTCACGCATTGCCCCTGCAGCCTTAAGGCCACACTGATCTGCTTCGAAAACACCCATAATTGCCCTCAGGCAATTTATTCTGTTGAAAATAATTGAGATAAGAATAACAGGAAATTGCTAGGTATTGGCAATAAAGTCATTTATTGTAACTGATTGTATAGCATGCTTTATGTTATTACAAGGTTTAATAATCAGAAGCACATAACTAAGTCATCCCTAGCTGTGGAGAACCATGAACAATATGTGCCACAAAAATAGGAGCAGCTGTAGTCATTGATGTTCTCTGCTCTCCTAAATGCACACTGGAAATTGTATTATCCAAGATAACAGAAAGGGAAATGTCTTGTTTCAGAAATAGTATGAACATAATCAGATTTGTGAAACCAAATGATTTTAGTAATATGGGGCACTGTGCACTGAGAGCAGAGAAATGGTTTTATGAATTGTAATTCACTACTCAGTAAATGGCAGAAAATAAACCACAGGGACTTCATCCTTCACTGTTAGCATGACTGCTGTTCTTGACAATTCAATATAAATTCAGATTTCTCAGGTGCCATAGGAAATATGAAATGGGGAGAATGCTTAACAGAGTAGCTTCAGAGTGGCCAGTTGCACTCAAGTTACATTGGAGAGAAGAACTGCATGGAAATAAATCAAGCCAGTGAAAGTCTGCTCTAGGCATCATGCCTTCCTTAATCAAGTCATTATATTCCCACTCTGTTCATATGCAGCTCCTTTGTGTATTTTAATTGCTCTTTTCCTAGTTCTGGTTTTGTCCCCCCTGCAAAGAGGTGAAAACAGGTTAGATATTTCTCCTACTTGAGAAGAAAAAAATAAATATTGCTACACGTTAAACTGAAAAGTTACTCTTTAAGTGAAAACACACACCCCCTACAGATACTCCTGGGCTGTGCGGAGTCACACTACTCAAAACTATTTGTCTATATAGACCAACTATTCATTATAGAGTACTATAATAAATATGTCTAAAATTATGGCTTTAAGGCATATCTAACATGCATTTCATGGGCTGAGCTGCCCAACTGGGACATTGATTATTGCCAAACCAGTGGGTTGCAAATTAGCTATCAGTTGGTGTGACAACATACTCTGACGTACAAAAGCAAACACAGAAGGTAACCTCATTTTGCCAAGATAATTTCTATTTAGAGTGTTTGTCTCTGCATTTTTGCTTCTAACTATTATTAAACCGTAAGTGGAAATCATGTTGAAGTGCTCCCTCTCTCTAAGCACCTCTTAATGCTATTCCATATCACCGATCCTCTCACAGCACACTCTCTCACGCCTTTTTCCTGTAACTTCCAGTCCATCAGTACAGATGAGTTATCTCCCCTACTCCCTCCTCCTCTTTCCGTTGTCATACGGAGGGAAAGAGCTTGCTCTTGCTTTCTCCCATGCTGCCCCTTGTGCTGGAAAGGAATTCCTCATCAATACCCACAAAGTTACCTCAGTGATCTTCCTTCAGTTCCCTTGCTGCTCCTTAAAACTCAAACTGCGATACACTTAGTAGAGGTTAAGCCTCAAATATGTTGGTATGACTCCATATTGTGGAAATAAAATCCATCTCATTGCTGCCTCTATTCAGTGACTTCCATCTGTCAATCAGTTTCTGCTGCCTTAAGGCTTTTAGGTAGATATTAAACTCTTTGGGACGCAGAAAATCTCTTTATACTGTGTTTACAAGACTCCTAACACAGTAAAGAGCTGGTCTGTAACTTGCTAATATAGGTATTGTGGTAATTCAGAGAATTTATAATAAAAAAATGTTTATACAAATACTACATCTATAATTCAATTGTAGTAGAAGGAATCAACTGTTTCTACCTAAAATTATACCAGTCATAGCTACAAAAGCTTGGAATCCCAAGCCTCAGGATGGCTACAGATTATAATGATGTTAAAGATCAAGAAAAAGACTAATACAGAAGAAAAATCTCTCCTATATTGGAATGCTCTCCTTTGAAGTAAGCAGTGATGGCCCATCATAGGGGCAGGATGCAGGGCAAAATGGACTGTGAGTCTGCTCCCTATAAGATTACATACATACAAAAAAATGCAACATGCACACTACTGTAAGAGATGGCCAGGACATACTCAGCTATGTTAAAAATATACAACTTACGTCTTTATGTCAATCTAGTTTTGTCAAATATGGTTCTCATTAATTCCTTGTCCTTTTTAAATAAACATTAACTTTAAGAAAATAGTGAGCGATTGAACACTATATTTTCCTCTCCCAAGGAAGCTGTTAATTTATAAGCCATAGTTTGGATCCTTAGCTGCTTGGAAGATTAACAGGAAAAAAGCAGCAAAGCAACTACTCCCCTGTATATTATTTATAAATATGTTAAAATAATTGCCATATCAGAAGATCTGAATTAATCTGTAAGCTTATATGGCAATAATTTTACATTAGGCTGTTAAAAATACTTTAAAATACCTTTTAGATCTACAGATGCTAAAATTATATTTAAAGATACTTTTGTATCACTTAAAAGGTAGAGAGACAGTAAGTCTATCAATTATAACCTTGATATTATTTAATCAGACTCCCTCCGAGTTAGATGAGGTGAGTAGAGCTAAAAAATTAGATTCTGGAGTTTGAGCCAGGAACTGTAGCATAGTTTATGGTCGTAGCACAGAAAAAAAGAAAAAGGGAAAAAAAGGGAGGGAGGTGTGCATTTCTGCTGTGGCTGACTGCTTCAGTCAAAATATTTACAAGGCTATTTAGCAAAGAACTTCCTGATTAAGGTGAAATCTGATTTAGCACATTTTACATTCCCATACCACACTTCACAAATTTTCTCAATTCAGTAAAACTGAAGGATTTAAGACAATTAATCCAGGGATTTGTATTTCTCTCTAGGTAAATACTTTTAGCTGCTTCTTACAAAGTAACTTTTACTTTTGTGTTTAAAACTTAACCCCTATGAAAAATGGTGTTTCAGAAGACTATTTACTTGTTGAGAGACTCTTAACACCCTCCATATGCGGATGTTTCACTGGGCAAGCTTCCAGAACAGGTTTTAAATTACATATTCTTCAACAAGCTGATTCATGTGAAGGAACAGCTGGTAAGTAAAGAGAAGAGTGAGTCTAACAGAAGGAATATGAAAATGCGGAAAAACTGGAAGCAATAAAAAACTGAAAACTTTGGTAAATGCCACCATGCCTCAAAGGGCCCTCTGTTTGGTAAACAAATGGGTAGTTCCCCTCTTTATTGTTTACGCATCTGTTGTGGTTTAACCTCGGCCAACAACTAAGCACCACGCAGCCGTTCACCCACTCCCCCCCCCACACCCAGTGGGATGGGGGAGAAAATCAGGAAAAGAAGTAAAACTCGTGGGTTGAGATAAGAACGGTTTAATAGAACAGAAAAAAAAACTAATAATGATAACACTAATGAGATGACAACAATAATAATAAAAGGATTGGAATATACAAGTGATGCACAACACAATTGCTCACCACCCGCCGACCGACCAACCCTGAAGTCCCCCCACTGCAACGCGCCCGCCGCAGTTCCTAAAACGTCATATGGTATGGAATACTCCGTTGGTCACTTTGGGTCAGCTGCCCTGACTGTTCCCTCCCAGCTTCTTGTGCCCCTGCAGCTTTCTTGCTGGCTGGGCATCAAAGGCTGAAAAGCCTTGACTTTAGACTGAACATTACTTAGCAACAACTGAAAACATCAGTGCGTTATCAACATTCTTCTCATACCTAGCTCAAAACTTAGCACTGTACCAGCTGCTAGGAAGACAATTAACTCTATTCCAGCTGAAACCAGGACAGCATCAAAACATAGTTTCTCTAGGCCCTACTCAAAAGTCAATTCAGCTCATGATTTCAGCAGAAATATGATCAGGCAAAAGCAGCACATATTCTGCTGGATTTGTCAGCTGGTTCAGCTGGCCCAAGCAGCTCAAGGGAAGGCTCGTGTCCACATAAAAGCATCTGGATCTGTACATGGGGAGGAGAGGGTTCTTAGGTCAGTTTGTGAAATCTCAGTCCAATTCAAAGCCTGCTGAAGTCGATGGAAGTCTACAGATAACTTCATCCTAGTTTTATATCAAAGACTAGAGCATCATATTTACAGTGCCTGCATCAACACAGAACTTGCAAAGTAGCCACTATACATTTCTCTAGGTGTACATGACCAAAGTTCCCTCTGCAGTAACAGACAGCGGGTATAATAAATAGCGGGAATGGTTTTCAGCTTCCCTTTATTAGTATTTTTAAATCCTAGTAATTCTAGTCCAAAAGGGTTTGGGTTTTTTGGTGTTTTGTTTTTTTTTTTTTAATTCTAACTCAGCTCAGATATTTTTGTATCACTAGACAAAATGACAGGATGGTGAAATCCAGCAGAGAAGCATAGCTGCCCAGCCGAACAGTTCATATCACCATGCCCCAATTACCTTGTGAGCAATCTCTCTTTTCCTGCCATGGGGTAACTGAGCAAGTCCCAGCCCTAACACTTAAGGAACAGCAGCCATTTCTATAGGCAGGTCAAAACACACCTCAGAAATCCTTCCCCCAAAGGCGATTTGCTTGGATCATGTAAGACTTTCAGTGCCAGAAGCCCCTCCTGGGGGGGATTGCACCATCCTCCCGCAGGTGGAAAGGTCCCATCCCCTCCCTTACCCTGTCCTGGTGCACCCACTGTGCATTCGAGGGGCAGGTCACCATTTGGGAAGAGAGATTAAAAGCCAGTCAATGTTCCTGGCTCGTTACTAACTTCATGGCAAGGGAAGAGGGTGGAGGTTGTCAACCTTAATTAATGCCTGTTTTGAAAGCACTTTGCATTCCTTGCCTGAGTTGTGCTTCACAAAAGCCAAGAGCTGTTGTTGTTATTAACAACTCGCAATATAAACACACTTGGCCTGATTTTCCTCTCGCTCACAATAGGCTTCACGCTTGTTTAAGTCTCGAACGGGATGGAATAAGCAGGTTTTCTGCGGTCAGTGCAAGGGGAGGCTCTGAGAGGTGGCGTACAAGAACCTCCAGAGGAAAAGCCAGCAGGAATAAAAAAAAAAAAAGTCTCGGTTAAGTGCTCCATTCCTTGAAGGCTGTGCATGGAATCAAAACAACACCAATTGTATAAGCCTTTGCCTCTGTGTGCTTCTTAGTCACTTGAGTGAAAAATTGTCTTGTTTGGAAAATTATTTTTTCCACAAATGCTTTTTTCCTTTTTACTGTGTCAAACTGCTTATGATACAGATAGAGCTAGGGAGACATCAAAGAAATTCTGCTGAGATGCTTTGATCAGGAAAAAAAGAAGCCAAAAGGGGGGGGAAAAAAAAAAAAAAAGCCAAAAGAGGGGGAAAAAAAAAAAAAAAAAAGGAAAGGACACATGATTCATCAGCTTGGATCCTGAAACAATTTTCTGTAAAGCATTAAGATATTTGGAGAGGAAAAAAACCCCACCAAACCCTATCAAGTTCTCAAATCAGTCTCAGAGGTTATGAGCTTTAATGTTCTGCAAGTCACAGGAGGCCCGTTAGTTTGTCCTTGATCCTTTCAAGTAGCTGGAAATGAAAACATGGTGCAGAAGCTGCGGCTTCAATTAGACATAATATTGAAAAAAAGGTTGATAGCTCTTCCTTGCTAATGAGAAAAAAAACAAGTGCTCTGGAAGAATGCCATCCCTCCCTGCCAGCTGACGTCAATAGAGCAATCACACACATCTAAATATTATAAAAGTCAGGGTAACTCACAAACATATTTTGCACCTTTTTCCTCTAATGACTATCTCATTCAGAGATGAAGCTAAATCTCTCCCTTTTCTCAGTTAAAAAAGTTTGTGACGTCTTCCTCTCATCTTTCTAGCACATAAAAAAAAAAAAAACAGTTGGGAAAGAAGGTGCTGGATTTTTTTTCTGCTGTTGTTTTCCTCCCCCCCCCAATTTACAAATCACACCAAGGAACAAAATCTGCTACTTCTGAAATCATTGTTGTTCAAACTGGTAACGTTGCCTTAATATAAGAGAAGTGTCTAAGCTTACACTGGACAGATAGCATTAATTTAGGAGAGGAGACATGTGAGGGAGTATAAATATATTTCAGTCCTCATTTTGCTTAACATGGCTCGTAGCGTGTGCGGATATTTAGGACTACATAAGGCACCTGTGCCTTTACTTGTATGCTTTTCCACTTAAACCAGTTTATCGTTTGAAGAGCAGAAAGAGATTTGGATTAAAACCAAAACAAAACAGAACAAACCCCAACAAACAGAAAAGCCATAGAAGAGGAAAGGAAAATCACAGGGTCCTTATTCAGTTAGACTACATTCTGATGCCACTGCTGGCCTACATGAATGCCACAAGGAACAGGCAACCTTAAGTTAATACAATGAATGACAATCCTGCCATCTCAGGACGGTCAGGCTCCATATCCATAGGATCAGAGTAACAGCAAGGCTGATGCAATGACTGCATACCAAGGCTCCATATGAAATATCTAAATTTTCTAGTCTACAGCAAATACCTTGCAAACTTCCCTCCACTAGACAATGGGACTCCAAAAAGGGCCAAGAATGTCAATATATGATTTATTTTTTTAAATTATCATTACTGTAGCCCCAAGTAATGAAATCTCTTTCAGTTAAAAGATACTACTTTTCCTAGAATCAACCAGAGAGTATTAGATTCAGTTATGTTTTCCTTGTACATATGCAAAAAAAGAAGTATTTTCCTAGCAGCAAGCATTAATAGCTGGGAAGAAATATTGTATTTGCTTGGAAGTAACTTTGCTTTAAGTTACCTGTAATTTAAATAATGTATCACTTACTATGATATACTATTATTATTTAAATATAAGGTAAATACACAGGATACAATGATGCTTTCAAACAGTAGTTCACAGCCAGTGTTGCACACATCATTGCAGGGTGTAGTGCAATTTGATAAGGTGGAAAGCTGAGCTCAGGTCTCCATCAACGCCTCACATGTTGCTCAAAGATGACATATGCCTTGAACAAGTCAGGTCTCTTCTTTGGAAGGCAATAGCTCCAGAACAGCCCGGCAGCAAGGCCTTCCTCACGCCAGCACCAGCCACTGCTGCTGTCTTCTCAGACAGAGCAGAGAAAGAAGTGGGGGAGTAAGAAACAATCCCCCTGAGGTCAGCCAGTGATACCCCGTTGACTTGTCGCTTCCTGTACCTAGGCAGAGTGACCACCATTAATCCTACTCAACTTGGTTCTGTGCCCTTTTTTTTTTTTCTTTTCTCCTTTTTGTACCTTTTGTTGAATTGAGAACTGTGAGACATTCTTCGTTTTGTGGCATTGTGTAGCAAAATGTTCAGGATCCTTCATGGCTTGCTATTTTAAAGGAGAATTTACCAGTGAGACAAAATACTGGCCATTTCCTCAAGTGAGCCTTAACTAAAATAAATAAAACAAACACCCTTCTCAGAGCATTATATATTTCAACTTCTTCAAACAATTTGTTTTTAGAGTCTTTAAAACTGTACACACTTTTTGCAAGACTCCTAGCCCAGGTTGCTCATGGAATTGCATAGCTCTAGCTGTTATAATGCAAGGTGTCAAGGAACTTTCCTAAAATCCTACTTTCAGTTAGTTATGACTTTGCAAAACCCTGATCACTTTATGGATTTTGTGCCAAGGATGCAGGCTCCCTTGATCCTATTAAAGATACCTTTGAGAATCACTTGTTTGCAGATAATTAGTAGAGACTTGCTGGACCTTGGCAGCTAAGACATCTAAAAATCTTACTTGAGTGTGTGGCGACCATGCATAGTTCATCCTGTTGAATAGCTTGTTCATGCATTAAGCTAAAAACCAAGCTGAGCACACTCTAGCCCCTCACAACCCCTTAATGCAATTCCCAGAGTAATGAAATTTCTGTGCAATTTGCAGACTTCTCTTTTTTCATATACAATCAAAAAGAAAGATTGGAAAATTGGTTCTGTGGAAAGCTACCTAGTCCGTAGTTTTCCAAGCACATTTATTCATCTTCATACCCTCCCCTGCTCTACCCCATAAGGTAGCATAAGCATAGTTCAGACTCAGAAACTTCACATTTTATAGCTAGAACAGCCAAAAACTCAGCATTTTCAGACACTGAGACTTTGAAGAAGAGGTCTTTTGCCCAAACTCAGGCCTTTATTTTGTACCAGCTAAACTAATTTAAAAGTTATTACTGGCATTTTCACCAAGACATAGCTCACAGGTAACCACCATAGACTTCTAGCATTATAGATGTGCAGATCCTCTGAGCATTGTGGCAATGAAGCTGCACAGAGAAAACTGGGGATACTTCCAAGCTACGGTTCTTACAGCCATTTATTTCAGAAATCATCACTTCAGAACTGTTGCTCTTGTTAATTAAAAAATAAAGAAAGTACTCCCCCAAATACATATCCCTTGTTTCTTATTCTTGTGCATCAAAACATTGAGTGTTTTCAATCAGCCATTTCAGAGCATACAGCCACCACTGCTCTAATTCTGCTCTTTGGAAGGGACAATAGCTACACAGGTATAATGACCACTGACAATGCTCGTTAGCTTATAAAAAGAAATGGAAAGTGAATGGTAAGAAATCTTCTCTTATGGGTAGCTGCTCTTTGAGGAGGGAACATTTAATTTCAGATTAAATAACTGGAGAACTTCTGCTACAGGGGACCTTCCTTTTCACCACTGCATATGGCAGAAAAAGAGGACAACGATTAGGGATTCCTTTCTAGGAAAAACATTTAAGAAGGTTGCTTGAAATTGCAGCTTAACTTTGTACTCCTAAGAATGATATCACTGCTATCTGTCAAATCTCTTCAGATACGCAGGTGGAAAATTCCATAAGTAAGTTTTATAAGTAAATCAGCTTTCAGAAATAATTTACCCTTCTCCATCAGTCTTACTTTTTGGGGTTAGAAAAGTAATAAAATGTTTTAGTTACCCTCAAGCAAAGGTGTGGGGTTATGCTAGTGGTATCCACATGTTTTGGTCTTGACTGCATCTCAGCAAACCTCAAAAAAAATTTTAAAAAAGGACTCAAAAATAGGGAAGACAGCAGTCCCATGAAACCCTGGAGAGTTGCACATTCGCAGCTCATAGGTATAAAAGGCAAGCTCAGAATTCCTTTGATTAAGTCTGTCTTTAATTATTGAAGAACAAGGCAGTATAAATAAGGGAGAGGGATGACGTGCTCAGATCTGCAGCATTATTTATGTCTTTCGCATCTAAACAGGTCATTGTATGTTTAGTTTTTCAGATCACATTAATTAGATAGCAGAACTTATGGTTGACTCTGCAAAAGGCTTACTAGCAAAAGAGCTGGGCATACTAGTTTGCAAATGAGTTGTCAGCAAGTAAGCTAGCAAGTTGCTTGGGGCTTTTTTGGCAATTTCGCAGGGGATATAACTAACTTGATTAAATGGTCTTCACTGAAGGATCTTAAGAAATAGTTTCTTGCTAAAGTAGTATCAGCAACAACCCAGGCACCATCATCAAAAATGCTTTAATTAGCAGTCATGTAGTCTTTGAAAATTGTTCTGGATTTTAAAGCAAGCTCTAGAACTAGATCTGAAACAAAATGTGATAATTGTATAAAGTCGGGGGAATTCAAATTTGAAGCCAGACACAGTCAGTAGGTTAACTATTTAAATAAAGCATGACCTTTCTTCTTCCTGCAGTGTAACAGTGAAGAATAGGAGTTTTAACTGAATGAGGGGGAGACAATTGTCCTCTTGAGCAAAATAGATTGTATCATATTTTATTTATATGTACATTAGATTAGTATATCATTCAATATTATAATTATATAATGCACTGTATATTGTGTATATATTGCACTGTAAAAAAATGTATTATAACATAGAAGGATTTAGCTAAAGTTTGCACCCAAGTCAATTGGATGGGTAGTTCAAAATAAGCCTCTCCTCTCCAGCAGATAAGAAGAAAACCTAAACAACTGACTTTTAGATGACTGCTGCCTAGAGATTAACCCTACCTGATATGATAAATACAGGCCCAACAACCAGCAGTGTCTTTCCAAGAATTTTTTTTCCCCTGCTTTCTTTCAGACTCTCTCCTCTCTGGGAAAAGGAGCACAGGCTTTTTTTTTTTTTTTTTTTTTTTTANTTTTTTTTTTTTTATTCCTTACCTCAAAATACAGAACAAAGCTTCAAAAATTTCACTTTTTAGTAGGACTTCCATTTAAGATTATTATTTTAGCCTCATTTACTGTTACATAAACCTTCATCTAAATTTAGTAAGTTGCTGCAAAACCGCTACCTCCAGACACATCCCTTGAAGGAAAGCTCCACATTATGTCACAGATCCTTCGATGAGGTCCACAGCACAGAAATGGCCTTAGCCACCTTAACATACACTGCTTACTGCTACCAGAAACTTGCTCTTCATTTACAGTGCAACATGCAGAAGTCCTTAGGGAAACCCATGAAACAGCAGTTGATTCACGTGACTTCCCCCACATTATTACAGCGTGCAACTGGTGAGCACATCTGCAGAAACACAAGTCACGGCTTATGCTTTTGTAACGCACGCTGACTTTTAGGGCAGGATAAGTGAAATATTGCAACTGTGGCAAAGATTTTTGAAGTTTAATTGTTAATCAGATATCAAAAGAACTCTAATTTGTTACATCTTGCACAGTTCTTCATCATCCTCTGAAATCTCACGTGGGCAGATTGTTTGACTTTACGTATCTGTTTTCTGATTTTGTATCACAGTGATCCAGAAAACGATTTCCAAGACATGCAGCTTTCACTAAGTAGACTTGAATTTTCAGAAAAAAGTAGCTAAAACTCTATTTGCTTAAAATGTTTTCAAGCAAGAACTAAATCCTGTATCTAGGCTCCATGGCAACTGTTTTAGAAGATTTTGATCATCTACCATTCTGAAAATGACTGCAATAATTTGATTTCTTTGCAAGGTGAATAGAGTGTTTCCTTACTTGAGGGGAGAAGAAAAAAAAAAAAAAAAGGAGAGGATACTTATTTTGGTTGAAATGTATCTCCAGGGCACACTGCTAGAACTCAAAATAATTTTTTAACAAACAAATATAAATTATTCTACTGGCTACTTGCAAAAGCCAACAGAAAAAACCAAGTCATTCTTATCAAATTGTCACTATCTGCTCAGGAGTTATGTGCACAGTAATTAAATTTAAACTTCAAAGCTTGAAGAAAAACCCTGCATATCCTTGGAGAGTGCAGCTCTTAAGATTACCAACTCTAAGTATAAAATTAAAAAAACAGAAGTTAAATTGTACTGCTTGTCCCCGCAGCTAAATTGAAAGCAGAATTAGACACTGAATTAGTAAATCCAATGACATCAACATAAAGTCCCTGAGTTTAGTGAGAGATGATCATTAGGAGGCAGCAAATTAATTCCCTTCCCAACAGAAATATGTTTTCCAAACTTTTTTTTTTAAATTGGTAGGGAAAATACCCCAAAATCAACAAAAAGAAAAAAAAAAATCCAGATATGAAAAACTCTCTTAACCTTTCTAAAGAACCATGTATGTTCTAGGTTTTATCCTTGATTAAAACAGACATGACATACATGCTCCAGAGGAAAGTGCATACCCTCAGCAGAAATTCTAACTCCTTGGTTCAAAGGGTAATATCTTGACATTAATCACTGAAATATAAAAGCAAAAACAGTCAACAACAGCAAAGACCCATTGTCACTTTAGCATGATTTTCAGCTAAGACAGGTTTGGCTGGCTGAGGCCAAACTACAGAAAGACACCTCTTTGCAACACGAGTTGAATGTTGATAACTCTGAGATTCTTCACTACTACAACAGTAAACTAAATCCTGCTATGAATGACTGTGACACTGCCAGTTTGAAGATAGGACTGAAAGCATCCTAAGGAGTAGTGATTGCTAAAACAGAAACAAAAAATATTTCTAATTTTGTGTTGTTTGAAAACAGAATTTATTTTCTGTTGTAAGATCTTTTATGTTGTTTCATATAAACTCAGGTTTTGCAGAGAGAGGATTGAAGCATAGTCTTAGACTGGCTACATCCAGAAGCACTGAAAACATGATTCCACTACTGCCAGACATCCAGGCTACCTTCCCGGTTAAACAGGTAGAGAAAGTTGAAGGTTCAAAACAGAAGCAGGTTTGAACATCATCTGTAGTTTTGGTACCCTGACAGAAGACTGGCAGTCAGAGAGATGGAAAGCCTCATTTTATCCAGAGGGCAAGAACAGCACAGACAGTAGTGCTGGAAGCTTTCTGTGTTGTCCTACCCCCCAGAAAATACAAAAACAACAAACAGTTTTGAACAAATCCACATTGCTTATTAATTCCAATGGATTCCAACTCCATCTTCTCCCCTCACCGATAGATCTTGAGCACCCAATATAACATCCCAAATAATAATATAGTATCTTTCATTTCCAGAGCACCATAGACAGTAGTAAATCATGGAACAGAACTGTTCCTGAACACCAATGTCTTTGTCTTTTCTGTCTTGAGGATCTCATCTTAGTTAAAAGTAAGCAACTGAGCAAGGTAGACACAGGATTTACTGTCAGTCACACCATTAAGAGAAATTTTGACAACTGTTTTAGAGGTATAAAATCTTTGCCTGAAACATCTGGCGTCTTCAAAACTGCTGTAAGACTTTCCTTTTCCTGCATGACCTGTTGTTTTTCAAAACAGGCAAGCAAGGCTTTGATAAAAATAGCATAACAGTTAAATTCCTGTAATCAGTGTGCCGTATTTCAGTATTTCTGTATTCAGAAATATTTCATTATTTCTAGAAAATAGCTCCAAGAAAACAAAGGAGCACAGTGAGGTTTACCTGGCTCTTTAGTCACTTGATTCGGCTGTGGATATCATGTGAACTGAGTTGTTCTCTTCTTTAGCTCCAAAAGTTTCTAGGTCTGACCAGGTAAAGCAGCTATAAATGAGGTCTGGAGGCCAACCAAATTTAGTGGAGCCCAGATTTTGCCCCATAGAAAGTGACCAAGATATCTATATATTTTCACATCATTCAGGAACAACAGAATCAAGACTAGGTGAAGAAAGAAGAGACCATTTTTAACCTTAGCTTAGGCTTCATTTTATCTAATCTATAGTGGTAGAATGAAATGATCAGATACTTCTCTAGTTAGCATGCCATTCAAGTGTTCACACGGCATTTCATCTTGAGGAAAGTGGGTGGATAAAGGTTTGACTCACATACAAATGGACTGCCTCTTTTCAAGAGAGTCCCCTTCTGGTCCTGGTTAACTTAAAGGTAGCTCCAAATGAAGGTATACATTTCTCAAAGGCATTGCCAAAAGCCTGATGTAAAACTCACA
>VYZV01034307.1:158978-179687 GCA_013401275.1 Pandion haliaetus
CTCACAGATGTGAAAGATGTCTGGGACCTAGTGCCATTTGATCCACACAATCCATAACGGATTTTATCAGTGCTTTTGAATACCCAGAAATGCAGTATGTAACTGATCTCACATTTAATTCCTACCAACTTGTCTGCCTAAGCTAACAAAAACAAAACTTGGAAACCAGACTCAGGGTGCCAGGACAGCAGTGAGTTTAAGAAAGTCACTGAGGTTTGGATGAAATTTTGCCAAGCTTTAGGTTATACAAATAAAGAATAATTTGGTTATAGTTTACAAAGTGAACAGAACAAAGAGGATGTTGTTTACTGGAAGCTTCAATAATTTCATTCTTTAATACCCTCTTTGCTACTGGTAGAAACAGAACTACATAAAGCTACATTTATGGAGACTGGCTGTTCGTTGAAAAATCTAACAGTTCCTTCAAATCCTGGCCTGTTATTGTATTGTTGCATTTTTCGTATTAAACTACAATTACTCTCCTTCCATAGTTCAGTTACATTAATTTCTAGATAACATTAGTGTTTGTCTAAAGTAGATGCACCTAAAACAGCTGTAGTTCCTTTTGGAGCTGTTATTGAGACCATATGGCCATTATGCTGGTGTTATTTCTTCTTTTGTCCTCCTCTCTTGACAAAATAATTTATCTTTAATGTGCTAACACTCTTCAGAGCTGGCCTGAACACTAGTTTATTTTTATCCCCCAAGATGCTAACCTCACAAATAATCAGAAGTCAAGGGAATAGAGCATGGGTGTAACAAAGGTAAAACTTTAACAAAGTTCTCCACCCATTCCTCCTTTTTTCTTTATCAATATCAAGATTACAGCACAGTTTGGAAAAAAAACCATGCAAACATGTCATACACATTTGTCTGCTGTTACACTTCCACTTTTTAGTGCTATAGCATTGCTTGGAATCACTAAGAAAGCCATTGCCTCTTAGAGTCACCAATTTTCAAAATCCACTTTTTGTTCTTTAACCTGACCTTGTTGAAGGATTTGCTATTAAGGGTATGCAAGTAATATGTAGGAATTAAATTCACTGAACTCCACAACTAATCTCTATATGACCACACCATCTAAAAAAAATTTAACTCTGATACAGGTGTGGGGGGAGCAGCCTTGTGGATACCAGAGAGCTGAAGGTGGAGGTTCCCTTGGGTCTTCACTGCAGGAGGACAGAATTAACATACAGTTTAATTTCTTTAAAGAATGCAAATCTGCATCTCCTTTTCTAAACAGCCTTAACATAATTTTAAGGTTCTATTTGCCAGTATTTTGACTATATATTAAGGCTAATATGTAAGAATACCAAATTTGTGTGAAGGAGGATTGTAGAACAAGACCGGCTATCCAAAGCCTACAATAGGAAAAAAACCCCTCAGATCTTCTAAAATTAACAGGAGAGGTATATACACAACTGTTAATTTCTAAATATTTTAAAAAGAGTTGTATATTGCTGTTAAAGAGTCTAGTTGAAAGAAGTCTTTGATGGCATGCAGGAGAGATTTGGCATGTGACAGTGGCTCAGTGGTGAAGCCAAGCATCTTACAACTGCCCTGCAACGGTCCCCTCTGGACTGAAGGCACTGCACCATGCCACAAAAAAAAGCAGAAGTTGCTGTTCAGTCATTTTCCTGGTAAGAAAGGAGGAAAAACAAAAAACCCAAACAAACAAAAAAGAAGGGGTGGGGGGGAAGGCTTGTCTTATTGTTGGGATAACATGAAAAAGAATGCCATATGCCTCCTGTTGCTAGAATGCAGAGTCTTCCACAAAGGAGTCATCTGTGCCGAGGTCTTGCCATAAAAACCACATTTTTCAGTTTTGCTTCTGGGAAGAGCGACCGGGCAGCAGCATCCTTCATTTGGAGCACAGGCCATTCTTTTAACCCTTGGTCTGGTGCTTCTTCCAGTGCTTTCATAGACACATTTCAGTTCATATTTCATTCCTGCCAAATGTAGTATTTCTTACAAATTTCTACAGCTAGAACTACGAATGCAGTCAGACAATCAGCAAAGGACCTCAGGAATATTTTGCATGTTGACCTAAATTTGAAATGAACCAGTTGATAACACACACAGGAAATTCACAGTGTCTCCAAGTGCAGTCCCACACCTCGCAGCTACCTCAGCTCGTGCCAGGGATGAAGGCGGATAAGCTTAGTAACCCACATGCCCAAGAAGCAGACTTGTGAGGAGATCTGCCTTGGGCTAGAGAGGGGCATTTGCAGCTCCCAAAGCAACAACATACTCCTGCGTGGCCAGTACAAAGAGAGCACCGTAGTGGAAGCGGGCTGAGGCAGGCTAAAATAAAAAGAGGAAGGAGCGTCTATATCTCTTGAATGCAAGAAGGAAGACATTATAATCGAGCACACAAGCACCTGGCAGATGCAAACCAGAACCTAGCAGTGCTTGCTTTTTAATCCATTTATCTGCAGGAAAAGTAAATAAAACATTTCTAACTCTTTTTGCCCACAGTACCTCAGCTGACATCTCTGGGTGGCTATCCAAAAGCCCTCTACTCCAGACGCTGTGGTCTCCTGCATGTGGCTTTCTGTGGCCTGTTACCGTAGCTTGGTGCCATCGTCATTAGGCAGACGGTTCAAAGCAAGGACAAGAGCCTTCATGCAAAAGCAAGTGGCGAGAACCCAAATGCTCAGGGTGAAAAGAGCAAGCAGAACAGCCTCTCCCAGAGCCATGCAAGACCGAACCAAGTGACTAAGTCAACACAGAAGAACAAAGCAATAAACAACAGTTGTTTGAGGGGAGGTTTTAAACACTAAACCTACACATTTGTTAATTAGGACTGAAAAGGCAGGCTTGCAGGTTTGGTGTGGTTTTTTAAAAAGACAGAATCACAAATCCACTTAATTTTTTGCTTTTTCGTGATGATCGTCCCTGGATTGTTTCAGTATTGTTCCTACATACCCAAACCTAGTGCCACTTTTTTCAAAACCATATTTAGCAATTCCCAATTAGACAAATTCACCTGACAGCCCTAAGTTTTGTTTTATTTAAAAAACACACCAAAAAAATTAAAAAAAAAAAACCAAAACAGAAACACACAAATAAGACTGGGAATAATAATATAATTTTGGGTATCATTTTTCATGTTGCATCAGTACAGATGAATTTGGATCAAAGACAAAAGAGAATAGAAAACTAAGGTCCAAAAAGGGAACTTAAAGAAAAGCTAGCTTGCGTGCAACTTTTCTTCCTTCTGTACTAAAATGTAAACTTGCTTAACTCCTGTTCTGAAAGCCAGTTGCACACACTGATAATTACTTTGTCCTTTTAGTTATATCTGGCAAACCCCCACATTCATTAAGTAACCTTCAGCTATAAACTTGACAAAGCTTTTTTTTTTTTTCAGTGAACTATCAACATAAAAACCATGACACAGTGTAACAGGCAACTCATCTGATTTTACACAGCACATTTTCTTTCCTCCTATATACTTGACTAATGTGCTGCTCCTGCTTGATTTCTCTCTCTGCAGCATGGTTGCTGCTGGATTCCTTATCATCCTGCTTACTTAATGACATTGGAACATTTCCTACAGCTCTCCAGGAATGCCACAACTGGAGGATGAATGTGAACTTGCCACCAACAGTCATAATATTTTCTACAGCAGACATCACTGTCTTGGCTCAAGTACAAGACAACTACAGACCTAACAAAATCCTTGCTTCTAGGTTGAGAGAAAAGAAGCAACATGGTATATTAGAAAATATCAGTTTCTTTAACTGTGGAAAAGTATAACCCCCCCTCTTGAATTACCATCTGGATTGAGTCCACCTCTAGACAAGTGCTCCTCTACTTGGCAGCCACATGCATAGACCTAAAATCCCTCCAGGCCCAGGCAGTCTTGGTGGGAAGCAGAACAGCCGCAAAACTCTTACCCATCATTTTTAAACAAAAAAAAAAAAAGGGGGGGTGGGGGGCAGGGACACAAAGTAAAACACCAATAGTCAAGACAGCCCTTCAACTCCCTTTTCTAACATGGCCCGAACAAAATGCCCCCCTCAAAATGGGGGCAAGTGAGCACACTACCCTCCTCCCTTGTTTTAACCCACTCACCAGGCTTTGTCTGGATGCACCAGTCACCCTCCAAAGGAGCCACAAGTCCACAGCTCACTGCCCTACGCAGACCCTCCATGCAGCCCATTAACCCACAAGGCCTAACCACCACAATCACCACCCCCACCTGATATCATCCCACCACAGATGCCAGGGACAAAGGCTGATGGGGCCCCAACCACACCCTGCTGCAGGTCACAAACCCACCATGTTTTACCAGAAGACTTGGATCAATCCTTTCAGTCCCAGAGCACTGGATTTTTGGAATTAGGCTATTTTTCAGAAGCAGCCTTAGTCCTTAGGCTAGTACCCAGGGACCTCTCCCAGACTGGAGACTCTGCCCACCAGTCTCTTCCCCTAGAGTTGGTTAGCTCTCTGTCACCTTGCTTTACCTGGGCAGTGGGTCAGCAATAGGACTCAGCTGTTTAAGACTAACTAGCTTGCACCTGAGCTGCAGGGCTTTCGTCTCCTCAGCTCTAAGATTTGCCACACACCACTTCAGTTTTAAGCAGGAGAAGTAATAGTCCTACCTTGATAGCCTGACCTGTTGCCGCATGGTTCAGCTGCTCTTAGGAATGCATGAACTCATTCTCTTCAGCTAAAAAAATTCAATCTCCCAGAGAGCTTCTGGGTAAGAGCTATTGTATAAAAATGGGCAGCAGCAAAACCCACTTCAACCTTCTCTTGACTGCACGTTAAAAGGTTCTGCTAAGTGCTTTGGGAGGAAAAAAACCTCAGTAACACATTAGATCAAGGACTAGGAAGAAGCACGTCTCGGTGTCCTCAGATAAATGTTGAACATAACACTTACCTCTATTTTCAGCATTTCCATTTTTTAAACTGGATCTAGACCTGAGGATTCAAAGAGGTACTGAAGGAAACTGCAACTGAGGAGTTAGCAAACCCTGGTGCTTTCTATCAGACAGCAAAGGAGAGCTCAGCTGTTCCTCAGCCCCCATGCCACATCCTCTGCATCATTAGCAGAGTCACATCCAGCCTAGCTAATTGTGGGCAGGCTGAGGGTGCCAGCCTTAGCCCCTCTGATGATCTGAGAAACTTCCTTGGCCGCTTTGTGCCTCTAGGGCCTCAATAATATGCATAGGGTTCTGGGTCCCTATCTGGGGACCAAATGCTGGAAAATTAGGTTCCGTATTGACTATTTTTAGGTACATAAATTCTTTATTGGACCTAAACCTCAGAGCTATACTGAATGAAGGCATCAATTATTAAGTATCGCCTCAGTAATTAGTCTTTCATGTTAACTGAAAAGCCTACCATTCCCTCATTTGATCAGAGGTCTCTATCTCTTCTTCTCATTTTCTGTCATTTCAGATGTTTTTATGTCAAGCCTGATCTTTTAATCTTGAGGGCTTACGAATTAGAAGGAAAAAGTTCTGTAATATAATAAAAGTGAGAGCTAGAAGTTATTCTAATACATGTTAATTAACTCTGTATTTTATTCTAAAAAAAACCTAAATGGGTTGATAGGTGCTTTTACACATAGTAAGAATTCAGCTGTGGGGAGGTCATTCAAAAATGGGGCAAGACTAAATGGATCAGTCCCACCAACATGATATTCCAGCCTCATCACTTGTGCTTATGTCATCTCCATGTGATTTGCAAAGCAAAATATTGTGCCCTTTACTTTATGGATCTTAGATGCCTAAATATTAGCTTAGAAAGTGTTCTTTCAGTATGTTTGGGTTTTTTTTCCTTTTAGACAAGTGATACCATGACCTTTGCTTTCCACTAGTGGCTTGAAGGCTGTGACGAGATCTTCAGACAACCTGAGTCATGACATTGCAGAAGGATGAAGATAAAGCTGAGTCCCTCCTCTTCATCTACTTCTTCTTCCTAGCTTGATTTATTAAAAAACAAACAAACAAACAAATACCCAGTTGTAACCTCATCTGTCAGCCTACCTGTCCTCCTACAAATGGAATAAACCAAGAGTGACAAAGACGGGGTAGGCACTCCCTTGGGTAGAAAAAGCATCTTTCGGTTTGGCTGCTCTGCTGAATGGGGAGCATCAAAGGGACCACTGAGGTAGCTCTTCCCTCACCTCCATGCAGCTCAGCACACATGCTGTCAAGCACACACACTAGCACTTGTTCAGAAAGCAAAACTGCTGAGCTGGCAAATTTCTGAACAGCAAGAAAATCTTGCAAAAGCTTAGGTGACTTTAAGCACCACAGTGATGTGACTGTTCTGCTGTCAGCCTGAGTAAGTGTTTGTCAGTCCAAGACATAGGATGCATCTTTCCAGTGAAGGGCCAGCAGAAGAGGTCTGAAGGGAATGCAGGTTGCACAGCTTAGGACAGCCGTAAGCAGCTCTAGCTGAGTGCACCTCATCACCCTAGGATCAGCTGTAAGATGCCCACAGCAGTGAGCTGAGATGGCTGCAGACCCCAACAGACCTGGAATTTACTTGATTTTGTAGCTTCAAGTGCTAAGATGAATGAACATTCAGGCATATCAGCAACATCATTACAGTTAATTGCACTTGTCTTAAGCTCCCACTCACTGCATAAATTGTGCTTTTGCAAATACTAAGACTTCTGGTTGATTTAAAGCAAACCCTTTCCTGCAATGTCCTCACTCTCCCACTTTTTTCTAAAGACAATTTTACCCTGTGGGTTATTGGAGCAGAAGCAGTTGTGATGTTTATATGTCAGGTTCAAATGCACAAGCAAATGAGAAGAAACTGCAAGAAAAGATTTGTTGTTGTTGTTGTTGCCCCTATTCAGAAACTAGACAAAAGCATAATTTCAAGAACAAGGTCAAAAAAATGGTTGGAAAGGGACTTCAACAACATACTTCATCCAAATTTTAGACAGGCACACAGCATTAAAATTATCTCCACAAACACTATTCCTATTTTCTTGCCCAATCCTTTAGTTCTTTTGGGTAGAAACTACCCTCTTTTACCCTACTCCAGGAGGAGACCACGGGACAGAGTTAGTCAAAGAGATACCGAGATGAGACTATGGCCTGATATTCTGCCCAGATGGAAGGATATCCCTTTAATAGCTTTCCCATAGGAAGCAGAGTTATTTATGTTGCCTTTAGTGACAGTTTATTTGACATAAAAAACAGGACTCCGCCTCCTGGGCTTTTGATTTTTGGTAGCAGTACTCAAAGCAAAGCTCTCCTTTTATATTTTTCTCTTGTATATTTTTCATTTCATGTACCTGCCACTGGACTCAGATTTTTCATGAGTAGCACCACTGAAGCACTCCAGCAATCTGGCTACCTCATTTATCAGAGCAGCTTCGTGTCCAGTGTTTTACTGTAATTTGGCAGCATAGCTTTTAGCAAATTAATACTTGCTGTCATCGGCCATGAAAGGGAATATGGAGGTAACCATTGTTCCAGCTTAAAGTGTAGGTCCAAAGTCTATTCCCTTTCATACTCTTTCCAAGAGTCTGTACTCCAAGGGTTGCCTGTTGCTTAGAAAAATTGGGGCATTTAATGACTACTGCTTTGCAGCCTAACACTATGAAGTTTCAGTGAGCCAGCAGTTCTGCTCTGGGGAGAAGGCCAGACCCCCAAGTGCTGGCTTTGATTTCACATGCCTATCATTATAGTGACTTGACAGATGTTTAGAGTGCTCTTAAATAAACACGACAAACAAAATTAACATATTTTCTGTGGTTCCCACACTTTTCACTACGGTGATCCTATTTATTTGTTACATAGCTACAAATCATTCCCAGTAAACTGCATTGGTTAAGAATTAAAGTATCAACCTAATTCCACAAACACACAGCAATTTTTTAACATCCTAATTAGAAAATATTTCTTCTGTGCACAACATTTTTTCCTTTCTTCAGAATCACCCTGCACTTTACTAGATAGCCAAGGTCATAAATGAACTGTTGGTGGCCAAAAAGAGGGAGTACAAGAACTTTCCAGTAGTCTGCGTGACTGGGGTATTCAAGATGATGCATTTTCCTTGCCACAAGAAAGAAATTAGGCATTTTGGTATCCAACCCAGCGAAAAGATAAAACTGTTGGATCACACCATGAATCTGCATTACTATAATACCAACCAGCCATGAACAGAGAACCTCACTGCACACGGGAAAGAGTACAGCAGAGAGCAAAGAGTTGATCCTTATCTCCAAAAGTTACAATCCCAGGACAAGAGAAAGTACAGGGATACAGACAGATGTGGAGTATTTCAGCAAAATGGAAACAAAATGCGTGACCACAACAAATTTGCTGTGAGCATGACTGTAGCCAAACAGTACTCCATCTTTTTATCACAGCAAAAGAGAATTTCTTAGAGTTATTGAAGAAAAGGAGATAAAATACTTGTACAGAGCTTCTCTCAAGCATGAAGGGAAGTATGTGCCGGCACTAACCTGCTGCAGTAAAAAAAAAAAACCAAAATGCAATTCCAGAATGCTTTTTATGCTAGGTGTTCAAAATACTTTTTTTTTCTTTTTAAAGACATCCTAACACAATTATTATCTATACTAAAGAGGTTGTTGTTGCTTCTCTCTGAATCAGCCACAAACTGGAATAGAGTACATAAACCTAACTCTCAAACTCCTCTCTAACTGCTGTATAACACAAAAATTGTAAAATAAAATCTAGAAAAATGACAAAAAAATAAAAAATTAAAAAGAAAAAATGAAAAAAGAAAAAGTGAAAAAAGAAAAAATGGCAACATCATAATGGTGGGATATTGCTGGAGAATACTGAGGAAAGAAGGATTTCTGCTGAACTGTTGGACTGGTTTTGTTTGTAATAATTTTTAAGGCAATGATTTTTAGTTCTGGCTTTTATCATCATCTGTAGGATATCAGAAGAATACAAAGTCAGGTGTAAAGGACCTGACTTCAGGGTACCCTGATTTTTAATGCTCTGGACTTGCATGAAGGATCACTTGCTTCAGATATAGCTCAAATACAGACTGACCATCAAAAGCTCCCGAGATAATTACTGTCCCAAGAATTGCCATTGCTTCTTTCAATTCATTTTTAGCTTGTTTATTTCAGGATAAGAAGGTCTCACAGGCAGTTTCAAACCCCAGCTATGTATCTGCAGTGACGAGATAGCACTTCAATTGTCAAGCTGTGTCTCTCACACAGCTCCCGAATAGCACAGGTGGAGAAAAAAAAAACACACGAGGACTTGATGTAATCACCACAGCTGCCCCCAGATCCTTCCAGGTCAGTATCCCCTGTCTTTCTATTCTTTTGACTGGTTTCAAAGATCATTTTGCTGCAAAATTACCAAATTGACAGGCAGACAAGCTGGAAGAGATAGGAAAACAGCTTTATTTTGGTTGCATGCAATTCCAACAGCTGTCTTAGGCACTGCAGGAAATGGCAACCCGTGGAGGTCTGCACAGGATCATGTTGTCCTGCACATACATCGTGTCATGCCACAATCCCCACAGCAGCATATTGTTTTCAAAATTTCTGGCATAATTATTGGGAAAACACTAATCACATGCTTAGTCCATCTTTACCATTTCTCATGTATGGTTTTTTCATAAATAACCCTTTCCACCTGTACTGGAGATTGTTTTATTAATTTCTAATAGGACCAGAAATGTGCAAACCAGAGGTGTACAGCACATATATTTACTTCAATGAGTTACATTTGTTATGCAAGATGCCACTAAAAAAACCCATTACAATGTATGAAGTCATTTAACTATAGCCTACAGCCATAAACAGAAACAACAACAACAACAAAGAATGAAAGGAAGATATCCTGACTTATCTTTGTAGCTAGTTACACATTTCCACATTCTGTTTTTCTGTACAGAGTAACTGGCTTAGGATTTGTAATTAAAAGGAGGAAAGGTTTATGGTAAGCTCTGTAGTTACGGGCTCTACATATTCTCTGTTGTAATCCTTTACTCTTGGAGCAGTAGGCTGTGTTAAAGGACAGTAAGTATGGAGCAACTTCATTGAGGTTAGCAGAGTTAAACTGATGTGCAAATGCAGCCCTTCTGTACTGACTATAAAAATTAGTTTCAGTTCTAAACCTGATTCCCATGATCACCAACCAGCAGCAAGAATTTAGAGGAATTTTCTCTTTACTAATTTTTAACGAACTGTATTCTTATATTTTCAGTCTACACAAGTAGAAACCACTTCCAGTGCTAATTTTGTACTGGAGTCTTGCTCATTAAAAGACAGGCCAAGCTCAAAAGCAGCATGCAGCTGCAGCGATAAAACAAAACTGCAACCTCTGCTCTGATCTTGATAGTGCAAATAGGAATCCATTTTGCCAAAACCCATTCACTATGTAAAACAGTGGTTTAAGGGCTTCACAATGGAAAAAGTGTATTTCATCTAGCATTCAGCTCTGGAGTGCCTGTTGCCAAAGGCTGCTCCTGTCCTACAAAGGCCAAACTCATCTCTTCTTACTCTGCCTGTGCAGCATGAGCAAGAGCAAAAGTTTCTTCCCTTTCAAGATATCCCAGCATCGTTAGTCAACCGGCACCCAGAAAGGTATCATAGATTTATAGCTGCTGCACATTCAGAGCTTGCAAAAGCATTGCAAAAGAGCAAGAGTACACTGATATAATGCAAGCTACACTGACTCTCTTCTGACAGTCTCTAAGGACACTGAGAGATGAAAAGGTCTTTGTGCCTGTACCACCTCCACTTTATAAAGCGCACAATAGTACATGACATGTCACTCCCACTTTCACTTTTCACAGTGGAGCCTAGTTTTTTATCCTCCTTTTTGCTACAAACCGCTAAGGTATTTTCTATTAAAAAAAGCATTCAGACTTTGTGAGTTTTCACTCTGTAGTTCAAAAGGGCCTAGACTGCAACTCTTGGGCTATTATTCTGTCCAAATGTGCAATACCATGCCTTTAAATCTGTAAAATTCCATCTCTTCTGCTACAGAACAAGCAAAGGTGACAAATTATTCTAAATGCTCTGTACATTACAGAGAAGGGTATGCTAAGTATGGTTGTGTAGTTAAAGCAGAACCTTTCTTTATCACATTTACCACCTGATCTAGCGGACTTGAATCAGGGATTGTCTGCTGCAGGGATGCACTCTACCTCAGGTGGTCACATCCTGTATTTGACCCTTTCAGACTATTGACTTCAATACTCATATAGCCCTCTTGGGTTTGGCACTCAACCGCCAGGAAATTTGTGCATGGTAGAAAATATAGGGAAACTTTGGACAAAACCATGATCTTGGAAAAAAACTTCAGGAACGGCTTTCCACCACCCTACTTTAGCATGCTTGGGTGCATGAATACTGATTACTATAATCCTTGGAGAAAATGCAAAATCCACACAAAACAGGAGCAGATTTGTGACTGGTATAAGAGTCAGAATCAACAGTATAGCAATGTATTCTCTCACGTGCCCATGAGAGAATTTTTAACAAACAGATTCACATTTCTAATCATCCAGCAAAGTTAGCCTCTGTCTCCCCTGAGCCAAATGAGACTAAAATACACTTACTGTGTCTCTTCAGCAAGGAAAAAAGAGGAGCTATCACTAAACTACTATTTAAGAAGTCATTTCAGGCTGTTGTTCATCTTCTGGAGAATATTGTTATTTATTACTAACGACAAATAATACATTCCCATCAGGGTGTCTATTATATGCATATTATATTCCTTTCTCTAGAGGACAAAGATCTGGCTGCATGTAAATAAGTCTTGAGAATTAGCTAGAATTAATAATTAAGATAAAAAAGTAAATCCTTCCAAAGGAGTTTCTCACTGAGGACATTCATTTGTCCAAGTCAGACTAAGAATGTCTACATAAACACTCTTGTGACATTCCCAGAAAAAACAGTGCACCCAGAGCATTTAATGAATACTGCTAATAATAATCAGTAACAGTGGAGATAGAACATGGAGTATTATCCCAGTTTTAGTCACAAAGAATTCTAATAGCAGCAGCCTGGTCATAGTGTATTAATTACAAACCATAGAGAGATGAGTTGCTTTCTCTATAAATATATGTTTACAGAAACTATACTAGAAAATCAGCTAAACATTCAGAAATAACTAAATCAGGCAATAAATAATATAGTATTTATTACATCACCAGTGTAGATAAGACTGCTATAATTCATAAAAAGTTGTGAAGTCCATTGGTTTTCTAAGATACTGATTTTAAATTGAGCCATATTTTCAAATCACTAAGTTTACATGAAACAATAGTCAATTTTTAGTCAGTTAGGGTTTTTTAGTCAATTTAAGATGATACAACAATGTTGATACATATTGAAGGCACAAATATATCTGCGTCCAGAATAAAAAGCTGTATAAGCTACTGCATCAGCTGTTATGTATAAAGGGTAAAATGATGTTGTTCTACAATAAGTAATGTACCTGTTGTTTATAAATTTATTCAACATATTCCTCTGAAAGTTTGTGAAAGCATGATAAGCAATGGCCTAAAATTGAAACATTCAAGTTTTCTAAGTATAATAAACCTATTCCAATCGATTTTCACGCAGGCTCTTTTCAATTGTAACAACAATTTGGCAAAGCGGAGAATGCTTTCTCAAATGAAAGAGCTAGCATTTTTAATATCTCTGTGTAGCTCAACAGCTTTTTTTTATAATAACAGTAAATCAGCATCTTCTCTATTTTTCACAAATGGAACACTTTAGTTGCAGTAAGGTTACGTTGTTCATTTAAATCTGCAGGGCAACAAAACCAAAAAAATCTTATTCATGTTTTTATGACAAAATAATTACTTTAACTCTGAGAAATTCATGTAAAATGTATATTTCTCTTAATATATAAAATCCTTTCCTTTCAAACAGTACTGCAAGGTAGGAAAGAAAAGGTAATTACCACATAATGGTATGACAGCAATTTATTAGAAATATTACTGCTGTATTTCGACACTATATGTAGTTTCCCTGACAGGAAAATTTCCTTCCCAGGAAATAAAGTTATGTACATATATAGACTTGTGATGTGCACGTAGGGTTGACTCTAAGTAGAGCAGCCTTCCGTTTCTTCTCCACAGGGCATGTTGTGTTCCTATTTAGAGGTGATCAGTGTAGAAATAATGCTGGAGGAGCAAGAACTCCAAACATACAGACCAGATTTTCTCCCATCTGCCATCCTGGTCTTACGGTTTGCTTAGTGACCTAAGGAAGGTCCATTCCAGATCAAGGGTGGTCCCTTTGGAGGTTTAGCACTTCTGTGGGTTCCTATGTTACCCTCCAGCTTTCCTCCTGTTGTATCAAAAAAAGTTTCAGGAAGATGTAAAGAGAAGGCAGCACAGCTAGGATGTTCATGAGATTCAGCAAGCTTCTGGGTTTGATCTTTTCAGGCTGTTTGCAGCTCAGACAGTAGCACCTCAAGGCTGCCTAAATATTAGAAAAAGGAGGACAGGCAGCCTGAAGCTACAAAACACAGAGGGGATGCCAAAGTAAGCTCTTGGCCTGGTACTCAAGCAAGAATGGGGCACAGAACAAATTCTCTGCAACTCGATCTCTCTGCCTCTCATGCAGCGCTATCTAAAAATCGATGTTTTGACTAACATGGACACTTTACCAGATGTAGTACACAAAAGAATACAAAAAAAAGGCAAGACTATCACAGGCAACAGTAAACAATATAGATTATCTCTAGCTACTTCGCAGACAGATTTTGGAGCATTTTTATTTATGTAATTTTCCTCTAACACTAAGAAATAAATTACTTTGTTAGGTGGCACATGTGCCTTTACAGATTCTTATGTGCTAGAACTTGTCTCTCCTCCAAAACGTTTTGCCAATGTCTTCTTTTGTACTGCCAATCAAATATCATAAAAAAAGACAACCCTTTACCAAACTGAAATACCGTTTTTATAAACTTGCTTAAGTAGCAAGTGTCCTAATGGTCTGGAAAGATCCCCACATATGTGTGAGAGAGAGAAGGTTACAAATGGATTTTCATTAAGTCCTAATTCATGCTTTCGTAGCTCCATATTTGGAAGGGAAAAGTGAGCAAGAAAGGCAGGTTTTTAATACAAAAGTCTGCTCTTACAGGGATGAAAAAAAAAGACCTTTACAGAGTTCATCAAGTTTTATAAATTCACTTAGCATACTAAGTGAAATACTCAGCATTTGCGACCTATCACTGTATGTGGAGAGGAAGAAAACCTTTTCCAACAACATTAATGATACTAGACACATTTGGATCATGATAACTGTACCTACTTATAACATCTGGACTGTTGCATCTTTTCTTCTTCTTCAGTTATTAAACTTACAAATAAAGGATTTTATTTGTTAATGCTTTGTTCCAAACAGGCAAATCTAGTTTGATAAAGTAGGATAACTTAGATGTGTTACAAAAGTGAAGAAAGAAACAATATCTTTTATACATAAATTAACAGGCATTCTTTTCCCAAAGATCGTATACAAAGTCAAGGTAAATAAATGCTGAATGGATTTAATATCCATACTAATATCTCAAACATCGTCACAGGATCTCAAAACAACGTAGTCTTTTCAGCAGGTACTGAGATATCCAAAAGTTTCTTTAAAACAAAAGAAACCACATAGACACTCACTTCTACAGGTTGTTTAATGGAAAGAAACTGGTTAGAATGCTCCAAGGGTTTAACCTAAGATATCACATCTCTGAGCGTCAAAGACAATAAACATTAAACATTACCAGTCCCTTTCTGAAAATCAGATCCAAAAGGCACTGAGACACATCCCACGCAAATCAGATTGGAACGATGTAAGAAGACGGTCCTCTTCACTTACCACCACACAGCTGCAGACCATCCTTCCCTTGGCCAAGACCAAATTAGAGAGGCCACTGTAAAATATTCACTGCAGAAATGACTGCTCTGGCATGAAAGGCTACTGCCCTTAGGGCTGCTTGTTCACACACTTCTGCAGAAGGTTACCTGCAGCAACGACAGCAGAACTGGCAGGACAGCAGGTCAGAGCTCCCCGCACCTCCCTCAGTGCAATTGCCATCAGCTCTGTATAGCACATGACGGAAGAAACTGCAGCCTGCCAAATTTTTGAAACAAAATAGCAAGAAACACAATTTAAGGTACAGCAACCAAAGAGCATTATTTTTAATTTTAAGAAAAAAAAAAAAAAATTCTGTGCTGGGTGAGTCAAGCCTTTATTGCTAAACCAGCTTAAATTAAAGTAGGTAGCAAACTGCTATACTCTGTAGCCAATAAAAGCACAAAAATCAGTTTCACAAATTATTTCTTAGCATTCCAGTTGTAGCAAGCAGGAGATTCAGAAAAGCTTATTTTAATTAATTAAAAACTTTATTTTTCGTTACAATTCACAGTTTATACATGGCAAGACGAACCCTTGCCATGTGGACATTCAGAACACTGTGCTGGGGAGACAAGGGTCTTCGTTATAAGAGCATTGCTCGGTGCTGTGTCATGGAACTTCCTTAGTTTTAAAAGCATACTCTCTGTAAATGTTAATTGATTGATATTTACACTGAATTGACTGAATTTACATATTAACTTATGTTTATTAGAAAACAAGCTAAGCATCCAAAAAACATTAACATTCATATCTTGCATGTTATCTAATGGTCAGAGATGCTGTAAGATTTGCCACTTGAATCATGCCCAATCAGCAAAGTCCCATTCTTTTTTAATTTACACAGAGCCTAAATTATTGTTTAAGGCCTGTTCTCTTCATTTTATGTACAGCCAGGTTACAACAGACTAACATAAGAAAAAAAATGCAAAATTATCCATTCCATCCTGCATTTCTTCTGAATCTCATGTACACCTATAAGCAAAACAGAAGATACAAAATTAATGTGTTCTCTTAAAACCAATAAAGAAAACCCATAGTCTGGTTTAGATCTGCTTCGCATCAGCCTATCCTGTCTGAACAATCATCAGTATTCAGATTGTGCTATTTATCAGCTCTTCTTCATGCCTGCACTTATATTCAGAGCCATCTTTATTTGAAATGTAGAAAGTCACAGTGATACCAGTTTCAATTGCATTCCCACGTTAGTCACAGCTCCAGCACAGGCAGCCACTGTACTTTGTGACATTCAGGAAAGCACTCCAGCAGGATTCCTGGGTAAAATATCATATGGCGTCTGGTGTGCCTTGACTTAAAGAGGAAGTTAAGAATCCTTTTCATGGAGCACATATCTGGCAGAAGGTTTATGCTTATTAAAAATCGCTGTATTTTTCTGCATTGTTTTCTGGATGTGGTTATTAGAATACAGCAATTAAAGGCCTCTCCTGCCTCTCCTCAAAATAGTAATTTTTATTTGTTCTTCTCATCTACCAAATAATTTAGTGATAGGTAAGCTGCAGATTTTTTGGTACATCTGACGCAGAGAAAAACAACTGCTGAACACTGCTTGAAAAAATAAGACCCAAAGAGGGTCTGCGAATTCTACAAGCCAGTGTGAACAAGTATCAGCTGGACCTGAGTAAAACAAAATGCTTCGGGGGGGACATGTTTGCAACTTTTGAAACTGCAGTGCCTTTAAATTTAGAGCTAAGAATATCATTTGATGATTGTTGAGTTTTGGCGTTCATTCATGCTGGTTGGTATCTTCATGACAGACACCTTTAAAACACCATCGTTTCAAGAAGAATGAAAGCTCAAATGAAATACACTTCTCATGCAAAAAACCAAACAAACAAAAACCATACAGGAACTGTAGAGGTTCTGGTTCTTCAAAAGATAAGGCACTGACAAAAATTTCTTAGGTAAAAGGCTGCATAAGAATTTCTTGCCATTTACAAATGTGTTGTAGTCCAGAAATGGTCCATTCCTAGGCTCAGTAAGGTAGACCCTGAAATTTTAAGGACTGATCCCTCAAAGCTACATTGTTACCATAAACAAGTGTGATTCATTCTTGAGGCCATATGGCACATTAGGAGAAGTGAAAAACAGTCTGGGCAGATAAAGGCAGAAGACGTTGCTTGTTCCAGCATCTTTCGAGAATAGAAGTGCCATTCATCTTTGTGTCTTTGAAGAGATGCAATGGTAACTCTGGACTGTAGTTTCTGTGGAACTCATGCACACATATAAAATGCTATTAGCATTGATCATCGACAGGGTAGAGAAAAAAAAAAGGTATATGGCTAGTCTAAGCCAAGAGCTTCTCAAGGACTGCGATCCAAAGTCACAGCTACTTGATGTTTTCAATAACAGCTATCTCTTCTGCTGCACAGTGCGGTGTCAAACCATTCATGTAAATGCTGTCTGTCTTTGTTAGAGCGGGCAAGATGTCCTTCTCACTGGTGAGATGGTTGACTGACAGGGTTCTCTTGCAGGGAGTCAGGTCTTGATTGTGGTTGACAGCGAGTTCTGCAGAGAGCTTCCTTTTGATAGAGGTAGCCCGCTGGAACTTGTCATAGATCTCCACGCTCAGGCGCCTTCGAGTTTCTTTGAATTCTGCAGTGACATTGGCTGTCCACTCCGCAGCATGGGCTCTAAATTCCCCTACCTGTGGCAAAAATGAGAAAAAAAAGGAAGCATTATGGGGCCAAGGACTTCAGACACTGGTTAGGCTCAAGAGCCCAGTGAGAGAGCAATGCATCTTTGGGCCGGCAAAGAGCTGCCGCTGCTGCCGGCACAGATTTCTCATGCCACAGACTCACTCTTTCATTGATAGCAACTAAACAAGAAGGTGTCGCACTAGCAAGAGTTAACAACAATTCCAAAAACCACAATAAAAATTTTTTCTGCTAATTTTTTTTTCTTTAATTGTAGGCAGTCAGCAATACAGGGAAGCTGCAGAGCCCTGACAGCTGCACAATACCCAGCTGGTCAGGGGATGCTGAAATCCCAGCAATCCGGGCTGTGTTATGCATTGTTACTAGGGTGCAGGGTTATTTATGAGCACTTCTACTGTCTCTGGAAAAAGCCCTGGGAGACTTGGCAGAGAATTTTCTAAATTTAGAGAGAAAAGCTTTTTTAAAGGAAAATGTCAGCTGCTTGTGTTCTCTCTTTTCTGTGGTTGCTCAAACGTAGCACCAACACAGCAACAGTTTCAATCATGTCAGCAACGTGTCTGCTTACCACCCCGAGTCCACCGACACGAAGTACTAAAAAGCAGCATGAAGGTAACTGCACAGCGGGACTCTGGGAGCTGTTACCGATCCCAGCCAAAGGAATCGCGGCCTGCCAGTCACCGCAGGCAGCTGCTGTACAGTTAGCCCATGGCCGGAGGGAGGTATTTCCCCCTGCTACCTGCAGATCTCCAGTCAGATTGGCTGCAAGGTGCTAGTTTGTACCATCACTACCATTTCACAAATGTACGTAGATCCCTGCTGCCCACTCAGTTCCTGTGTTCTAACTCTCTATGTCCTTATATTGACGGCCTTTATGGCAAAGGCTGATCCACTTTCACTAAAAACTACCACAATTTTTAGTCCTTAAGATTTCTTTCCATGAGTTCAGTGTTTCCATACTAGGAAAGCTGGAGCATCCCATGAGCCCAAGCTCTGAGGGTAGGGCTGAGGAGGGGGAGGAAGGCAGCTGCTGGCACAGAATCCCAAATTATCCTTATTTTTCCTCAGATATGGCATGAGGTAGACTGAACTGCTCACCCAGATAGTAGTCTGAGGTGAACTATAGCCTTGTAATTTATATGCTATTTATATTTTTCTTCTTGTATTTCAACCAAACCACTGTTACAATATTAAATAAGTTATATAGGTAATTAAAGAAGGCATCTTTTGAGGAGATCATCTCATTATAACTGCAAAGGAACTAGATTGTTTCTCTTTAAAGCTCTGCTTTGTAGGCCGTTTAATTGTTGGAAGGTATAGCACAGGGAAGATAGAAGGCTGATAAATATAACTCCAAAGCAAAGCATTTCAGAAGAATTAACCCACTGAAATAAATTAGTCTAATTGGCACTGCTCAGTCCAGAATTTCAATTATTGGCAAGCAAGCTTGGACTTGGTGAGCACAGAAATAATAAAAAAAAAATTAACACACAGAGAAATATGGGGGGCTAAACTATCAGAGAAAAGTGGCCATGGGTTTATTCATGCTTTGCAGTGCAGTGGAAAACAGGAATATAATGAAGGTAAAAAAATAATCAGTTCACCCAAGAGTGACAGGGTTTCAGGAAAACTTTTCCCCTCCAGAAACAAAACAAAATGATCTCTTTACCCAGGGGTCATTTTATTACATTTGTCTCAGCTTCAGTGAATTACACAGATGACTAATGTGGACCCATTATGTATATTTTCTAAACCAAGGATTATTATCTGTAATACACAGAGGACTCGCCCAGCTGAATGATTATTAGTATTTAAATTGTGCAATTAGGATTCAGACACACTGTACTTCAGATCTGAAAATAATGAAATCTGTAATGCTGAAACATTTCAGCTGATACAATATTTTTATTTGTAGTAAACAAGTAATGAAAATATGATAAGCAGTATCAGTGCACACCCTGGGGCAGCTTGGTCCTTCTCCAAAGCTTTACTAAAGGCAGCCTGCTCAGGTTCTGGAGCATGCTTCTGTCCAGGGGAGCAAAGAGCCAGTAAACGAGTTCTTATTTTACCCTATACATTTGTACTCCTCACTAGCTGTGTAAGCATTTACCAGACCAGTTATTTTGCTCAGGCACACATCTCTGGCATTGCGTGTGGTCACATTCAAGGGATGTTATCAAACTGGTAGCTTTAAAATTGTGTCTTGGCAACCTACTGGAAGCTACAAGCATCTTGAACTGTCTCCCCATATGCTTTTGAACCTTCCTTTTACTAGTAGTTTCAGTTCCCACTTCTCTCATGTTTTCCCAGCAAAGAAAAAACCGCTGGCCATATTTCTGATGAAAGCAAGCCTATGTAACCCCTAGGATAGACTCAGAATTCCCTCACCAGCCTACCTCACCACATGCTGGTGATGGACCTATCTTGCACAGGGCAAGCTGCTATATTTTAACTCTTGCACATGTAAGTTTTTCAGAAGGATTTTAAAATTGTAGTTGTTAGGATATCTGATGACAAAATTCTAATTAGACCTCTTTTGGGAAGCAAGTTTATGCAGCCAGCTGAAGAACACTACTAAATATGCCTTTGGAGATGTGTTTGTGTTCCAATTAAGGTGATGCGGAACATGAACATGGTGGACTCAATTCTGTCTGCCCATAGACCAGAGCTATGATGCTGCGTGGCACAATTTCAGTTTTGTATTTAAATCATAGCAAAAAAATTGAAAAATACAGTGCTATTGCTAAGCAGAATTGAAATGCATTAGTAGTATAACAGAGGTAATTGGCACAGCATGAGAAACTAGAAGTTCAGTGCTGTGTGAACTGTGTGCCCCAAATTACTGCTTTCAACCCCTAGCTTTTGTGTGAACTGAAATGCACTCAAAAAAATGTTATCTCTTCAGAATAAAACTCTTGATTCCATAGCACTTATGGACTCAAGCACAAAAGGTTATAGGAAAAGAAATGTGCAGTCCTTAACTACTAGTGTACATAAGGAACTTGCTCTTATAATTTGATCCCTCCTTTATCCATAGGGACGTTTCTGTATATGTTCAGGTTCTTTCTGTCCTTAGGGTATGACATTTTATCATACTGCATTACAGATCCTCTTCATCTGGGAGCTGACAGCCACAAAATGTCTTCTGCAAAGTGATTGAAATGCCAGTTGCCTATGCTGCTCAAAAAAAAAAAAAAAAAA
>VYZV01034307.1:197389-214501 GCA_013401275.1 Pandion haliaetus
ATTAATGCCAGTGTGAGGGGTTTTTTCCCCAATGCATTGCCACCTAGGCACTAAGTGGACTGAAGCGTCATTCTGCTTGCTGCATGCCTCACCATGACAAACCAGAACTAAGAACGCCATGCTCTACGGCCACAATTGCAGATGCAATACCCATATTTTATCATTATAACCTCCCCTACAGCACCACATGCCTTAACTCTACATGCTTGTTTCACTTCTGTTTACGGTCACTCAGCTTTCCTAAACTGGAAGGAGAGAGTGTTGTAAACAAAGCCTACCACAAAAATATCAATGGTCTTTAGTGTCTGCATGGTAGTTATGACTTACCTAAAAGAAAAACAAGCAAATCAAAAAATCATAAAGACAACTTACTAATTTGTTAGCATGCAAAAGTTTCTGCATACTTCCTCAAAATTAATAAGGAACCCTAGCCCTTAAAACAAATTTTACCAGCTCTGTTGAGAACTTGCAATGTCAGTTTTCTTCAAATAGCTTAGTATTTGTGCACACCAATGACTGTAAGCTTCCACAGTGCAAAGCACAGTCAATGAACACCTTACCTATGTTTCAGAATTTTTATTTAACTAGACAATTATGTCCTGGAATGACAAGAAAACAAATGGATGTTTTTGAAAAATCCTTCAAGTCATCTGCCATAAACTGAGTATGTTGGTCCACACAAAGATGATAATATTGTCAAATTCGTCTCTGACAAAATACAGTACAGTGGCAATGTTATCCTCCCAGTTATGATGGAGATAGTCATCTAACCCTGTTTTCTTGAGCATCATCACTGCAAGTACAAATCCAAATCCCACACACTGAAACTTTATGTCAATAACGTATTACAGTACAAATACAAGTCTTGTGCATGTTACTCAAAGAAATAGAAAACATTCATGACATTTTGACATCATGCATTTACAGTGGAACTTTGAAATAAAAAAATATATATGAAGTGAACCATGAAAGGCCATAAGCTATAGCACAATGTAATTCAAGGACGTTCTGTAGAAAGAGAAAGTGTTTCCTGGTAAAATTAAAACACAGACATGATGTAGGAACAATTTATGAATCAATTGGCCTACAAATAGAAAAATCTGTGGAAATTTATAATGAGAGTAATGATGAATGTACTCAGTGTTCTAGTTAGAGCCAAGTGGGCCATTTCACATGATGCTTTACAGTAAATATAACCAGGCCTTTATACACTATTATTTTTATTCCCTGACATACACATACCACTCAGGAATGAAAGTCTAAAACATCCAGACTCTTGGCTTGGAAACAGCATACATTTTTTATTTGGTGCTAGTTAGAATCTGACCAGAATCACAAATTCCTGAAGACAAAATGGAAATAAGAAAAACAATATGGGAAAGGAAAAGGGAAAGGGAGAAACCAGTGAGACACATTCAAAAGAAATATGGAAACATCACAAAAACCTATGTAAAAGCCCAAATAAATTTCATTTGCCATTTTACAGCCCAGTTCTATATTTTTTAAGAATCTTCGACAACTTCTTACATGGCCTTCATTTATTTTTTTAAACAGCTTGCATAACTTAGTGTCTTCAACACTAACTAAATTTCCCCCCATTTTACCCAGATCATTTATGAATACGCCGAACAGTTCAGACACTTCAGAGGTCTCTGTGGGACTTCAACCTGGAACAGTTTTGCCAGCAACAAGACCAGTCACATTCCTGCCATCAAGGCAAGCATCAGGTAGGCCTGCAAGTCACTAGGAGGAGCTACCCAACCTGAGACCCTCACCTTGGTGCACTTGGACTCATGCAACAGCCATGGCTACAGATGGGACATGGGAGGAGCCCATGCCATGTGGATGTCTACTAGAAACACTTCCCTCCAGCAGAATAGCTCACCAACAGCACTGCTGTCCGTCTCAGCTACCCTTCCCAGCTACCTCTGCCTTGCACAGAGTTCAGAGGTGGGAGAGGCATCTCATGAAAGAGAGAGATGATGGTGCTGCATCAGGAGAAGCACGAGATCAGGCTGAAGAAAGCAAGTCTCGGACTCAGAGCACAAAGCTCTGAATTTCTGATCCTCACCTCAACACATCACTGACTCAGATCAACACTCAACACAGACAACATGTACTTACTCAATTCTATCCTGAGAAGTGCTCTAACATCTCTAACACCTTTCCAAGAAAAAAGTTGAAGCAGAGAACTGGCACAAGTTTTTTTTAGCTCAGTGTGTCAAAATTATTTGCAACCAATCGAAGGTGGGTTAACAGAACCATAAAAGTTGTACATGTTATCCATGGGTTGTGCTAAGCCTTCTCCTTACATTACAAAACACTCATGGACAAACGCGTACATAACAAACAAAAGAAAGAAAGCACAGAAGCAGGATCCAACAGCAATAGAAACATCTCGACGGCAGAGACAGAGCTTTGGAACAACACTTTCAAAGTAAGAAATGCACACAAAAACTATGTCATGTAACTTCACAGGGTGAGACATTTTAAACAACTCCAGCTGAAAAAAAAAGATATTCAGCAGCCTGAAATACTGTATTAATTCTTGCACTTCACTTAATATGTAAGAACAACAAAAAAAAAATCTATCTAAAAATTAAGTAAAGCATCTTTTAACAGCACAGGAGAATCAAAAATGGAGTATGCAGAGACAGGCACCATGCATTTCACTGTCCCACCTCCTGTCTCTAGCCTGCCACATCATCCAAGATGAGGGCAGACCCCCTCACATGCACTGACACAAGAATGATAAAGGGTAAAATTGGGAGAGAGGCACCACAACAGAGATGTGTCCGTCCCAAAACTATACAAAAATGCAGAACATATATCACTGTGCAAAATATTGTAAGATAAAGAGTTATGAGAAAATCTTACCTGCAACATAGTCACCAAATCCAATGGTAGTTAAAGTGATCACCACAAAGTAAATTGCATCTAGTGTGCTCCAGCCTTCTATGTGCTTGAATATAACTGCAGGAAGAGCAACAAACAGCACGCAGCCAAACAGTATGAATATTATTGTTGAAATTATGCGAATCTTTGTCTGACTCACATTCCATTTCTGGAAAGGGAACGGGAAAGAGAGGAAACCCATCGTTAATCAAACTGCACCACTGTACATAAGCACCTATCACCCACAGTGAGCACTACGTTGCTCAAGAGGACAGTCCATTATAATTCTCAAAGAGGGAAATCAAAGCAGGGTTTTATTTTGAAAGGGTTTTCAAAGCAAGCATTGCTATCCTAGGAAACATTTGCCAGTAGGAAACACAGAGCACCACTGGACTCTTCATTGTGGCCACTTTTGTGATCTGGGTGAGTGGCATGTGTACCATTCACTAATATTAACAGCTGATCATGCTGAAGTTTTGAGTGGGAGCTAGATGTTTGAGTTAGCTTCAAGTGGTGCTTGCACCTGCAGTGTCTCTGCTTTTGTGCATCCACAAATAACTGAATAAAAAACAGTGGATTTTAACCACACAGTTCTCTCTAATCAAGTAACATGCTAAACAGAACCACAGAAAATAGAGCTGGAAGGGACATGAAGACATCGCCTTTTCCAAACCTGCCCCAATCCTGCCCTGTTCCAAAAAAAATCCCACCTAAGCCACTGCAGACACATTACTGGCCAGGTAACATGTGATCAGGCTTAACTGTTATTGTCATCAGAAAGTTTTCCTAATGCTTAACCTGCAACTCATCTCCTTCAGTTTAAGTCTACTCTTTATGGTCTTATCCAAGGCAAACAAAGAAATTGCTCCTTTGGTCTTTCCAGCAAACTTTTACAGGTGCTTTCTTTCAGTCATATGTTCTTCAGACCAAATAAATGCATTTCTTTCAGTCTTTCTTCACCCGTCTATTCTTGTTCCTTCCCTTGGCTCCAGCAAATTAATCTGTTTCGTTAAGCGTTGTACTCAACGCTAGATATAAAAAAAAACACAAAACAAAATGGAAGGATCCTTTCTTATGCTTTGCCTATTTATTTATTTAAATACACTTCTATTTATACTTCTAACTATGATGTATGCTTTTTCCACAGCAGTATGACATTAACCCACATTAGCATATGAGCCCCTAGAGTCCTCAGAACATTTCTAAAAAATTGCACCTAGACAGCTGTTTCCTGAAATGTAATTGTGTATTTTACTATTCCTTCATATAGTACTTTGAATTTGTCCTTCTTGAATTGAATCCTATATATTCAGACTGCTTTTCAAAATTTTCAAGATCATTTTGAATTCTAATTCTGTCCTCCAACTTTTAGTTCTTTCCCCAGCTTGAGATTATCTGTAGATTTAATGAACCAAGTCCTTTATCTGTTGTGCAAGCTATTAATTATTTTTTTAAAGTGTACCAAAGCTAGAACAGAGCACTGCAAAGTCCTGTTTGACATGCCCTGCCAATTTGACATTTTTCCAAAGAGTTTTCCATCCGTCTAAAGCATGTTGGTTCAACTTAAAAGAAGCAAGGGAATTCACAAAACCAGAAACTTTCACAAAAGGAGACCAAAAATGAAATCAGACTGTTCATGAAAAATGTTTTCTTGTATTTAAGTTTAGTGCCAATGGAAACTACGTTTTACAGTCAGCCCGACTAAGGTCCAGCTCTTGTAACCCAAATCACAGTAGTATGGGTTATGGCAACATGAAATTCCCTGCTCTGACCCATCAGCATCTCCCAATTCTTCTTTTGGAGAACTAGTAAACAGACCAAGGGAGTGCTCCAGACTGCAACATATAGATCAGCGTTTTCATTCAGATATTGCCAGAAGTGGGTAAGATGCTGCTTTTTATGTTGGGGCATTCTTGTTGTAGGGATACATCCATTACAAAAAAAAAGGAAAACTATTATCCCTATGAGCAACAGGCTAAAAAGACACACAAATTGGTCTCAAATCTTTTGTACTTTTAAGCAAAAAATAAAATTCAGTTATAAAAAACCAGAAAGGATAAAAATAAAATGTTCTTATGGAACGTTCTTCCCTTTTTTAGACAAACCTCAATGGAAATGGATGTTATTCACCAGTACCTTGTCTGGACTTGAACTGATGTTTCAAAGTCAAAAATACCTGCCTTTTCTTAAAAAGCTTTCAAGCTTGTATTTACCTATTGCATAAGACTACTCAGCACAGCCCCAGTTTGCTTTGCTTCAAAAATAAAGCCACAGCAGACCCTTTCAATATAAAAAAGGTGTGCTGCATGCAACATTGGGCTTGTTACTGAAAAACAATCCTTCTAACACTTGCAGTGTTGATGCAAACAGCTAAAAAGCCAGGCTGCTTACTAAATATTCACTGGATATGACATGTTCTACATATCAAAAGACACAGTATTTCATACATGTTTTGAACATTAGGTAGTAGTTAAACCTACAACATTTTTTTTTAAAGGTTAGTAAAACACCTAAATAAATCATTTTATTAACTTTCATTATGCCATTTATTCTATGCTTCAAAATATCAGTAAATACATTTTTAATAACTGCATTAGTAAAATACAATCTTAATAAACTTTTCTCTGTGTGAAGCAGAGACTGAGTCAAGTAAATTAAGTTCCTCTGCTACAATTCAAGGCATTTCATTGTTAAGGACTGGTTACGGCTGAGCTTTATAAATATCTGCACAAGCTTCTAGTCTGTTCGTCTGGTCTCTTCCTCTACTAAAGCTGTGCCACTTTGCATGAATAATTAAAGATCAGTAGCCAAAGAAAATGAACCTCTAGGCTGTGCTAAGCAGTTTAGCAGAAGAGGCTGAAAATACTTTGCACTGTAGAACATCCTACAGCCTAGTGAGGAGACCACACACAGGTCCAACGTCAGGAAGCACCAAGAGGCTCTGTACAATTTCGGCTATCCTCCTTCTGTGAATGTCCAATGCTTTAGTCACCTACAGACCCATAAATCTGGAAATGAAGGTGCCTATAGTCTGTAAGCATTTCCTCAAGTATGACGGCCTCTGAGTAGAGATTTTAAGAATTGTGATTTTAGACTCAGACACCAAAAGTCCTTTGTGAATCAACTCAAAGCAGCAGCAATAATTTCCATGTTACCCCTCCAGCTCCCCTCTTCCATCTCCCTGAGTCACTGATTTCCTATCACAATCTATATGAGAACCTTTAAAGGTAAGCATCACAGCAATCTTTGGAGCATTATAAGGGCAAAGCAAAAATGAAATATTTTGGATCTTGTTCCTCTTCCCAACTGTAATTATTGTAGAAAATGTTGAGCTTCATCCAATTATCAATTAGAGGTGTGCAATAATATGTTCAGACTTTGCAAAGTTCTTCCTACATTTTGCTATACGTCTGGTTACAGTGATGAGCTATACCCTGTTTTTCAGACTTTTCATTTCACTTGTTAGCTTCAGAACAACAGCATGAAAAACACATGAGGCAGTCAGCATACTCACAACAAAGGTATCTTCTACTTTGGCAATTCCTTTTCCAAAGATTGTCCCTAGTTGATCTCCAACACCAGCCAACAGAAAACCAAAGAGAGGAATTCCCAATAAGGCATAGATGATACAGAATATCTTTCCACCTTGTGTGCGTGGGGAGATGTTTCCAAATCCTAAATTACAAACAACTTGAGATGTTTAAGAAGTTACATATACTACATTCAACATTTTAAAGGGACTGTAGGAACAGAACAGTTGAAAACAAGTCCTACTAAGTTAACCATATGACACAGCAAACATTGTGAAAAATCAAATGAAAGTGTAGGTCATACAATCCCCTCTCAGCTCAAATTAAACAGCTGCACAATTTACCAATTTATTTTAAATTGTATGTATTCTGTGGAGAAGAAACTCTCTCAGAAATTTTTTTTTTTTTTTTTTTTTTTTTGTTAAGTAAATGACAGCTTTTCTTATCTACTACATGCAGTTAATACCAGTTGGTTGAGCTATGCCTTAGCCTCTGCTACCTGGAAATGTCTGTTACTGGACTTGTAATTGGCAGGCTGCAGTACTTGTAAAAAAAGATACAATTTTCCTTCAGATGTGCTGTGTTTCAAAGTGAAGCAGCCTGAAAAAAAAACCCACTTGGTTGATCAAAACAGGGATTTCTAGCATAAGTGGGTCTACTTAGAACCTTCATTATTAAAGGCTCTGGTTCCTTCAGTGTTGCAAACAAAGCTTAAAGAAACTGTTTACAGTTCACAGCTCTGTCTATTTGAAAATGGAAATCATTTTGTCTTCACTGGCTTGTGTAAAAGAGCACCTTGATACACCTGTGATACCTCGATTGCTGCTGGTCAACTTAGAATGGAGAAACCAAAACACGAAGAGCACAGGGCCCAGCATCTGTGAAATGCCCTCAAATGCATCTCCCAGGATTGTTATTGTTATGATTTGGCCAAGGTCACATAGGCAGAACCCTACAGACAAGTTTCAAGAGCATCAGTCCTCAGTTTTAATTCAAAAGTTTTTCTCCTCCAAAGGATCACTCATGTTTTGGGGGAGCAGTAATAGTAACACCCCAGCATTTTTGACATTGTTTCACTTTTCAGCACAACAATGTGCACTTCAAAGGAAGCCAGAGGGAGAACTTGTCAGAAAAAGTTCTTTGCCATGGAGAAAACTTATTTTCCATGGAGAAATTAAACAAAAGCCTTTTTAAAAAAATTACCTTTTTGGTAGAAAAAATAACTTGTAAATAAAAAGCAAAATATTTTAGCAAGCAATTGAGAAATCTGTTTCTTAGTGTCTTAAATTTTGCCTAAGATATACCTTTCATATACACAAAAATCATTCAATGAAAATCCCCTTTTCCTGTGAAAAAGCTGATAGACAAATTTTACCAGCTCTATTGAGAACTTGCAATGTAGTGTTCTTTTTAAAATACCTTAGTATTTTTGCACAATGTGACTGTAAGCTTCTATAATATAAAGTACATTTCCTGAATATCTTAAGCTATTTTCCAGAATTTGTATTTAACTATTTTGAGCACATTGGTTTAACATATAGATTTTCTTTATGAAACCTATTATTTTAATTTTTGGTTCTGCTTTCATGTAGGTAAGCTACACCAAAGCTCTGCTATCAAAACTACTTTTTCCTTTCAGTACACAGGAAACAAAGCTGCCCCTCACTCAACTTCATTAAAATAAATCACATTGGAAATATATTTTAGCCCTAAATATTTTGCCCTAATATCAGTTTTCAGATAGTAATTATGTAAACAATAAACGCAATGTTGATAGAGTTCAGTCAGATTAAAAAGTTAAAAAGTTGATATTAAAATTTTCCCCAAATCATGACTAATAAACCCTGTCAAACTAAACAAAAAGGACAAAATTATAGGAAATATCACCAATTACAGGTTATGGAGTCCTCCAACTTTGTAAGTATTCCCTGCACTAATATAATGGAAAAAAAAAAAAAAAATGTCTGACTCAGGCAACTGGAAAAAAGTCACAGTGCCTTTAGACCAACCTAGTATCCTTCCCTAACCCAGAGCCAGGACTACAATTACTGATTATTATAATTCAGGAAATTTCAGCTCCACTGAGTTCACCCTGTCCCTTCATGCACCAAGCAGAAAAGACCCTTGAGTTTTAAAATAAAATTAGCTCATCACCAACCAAAAAGGGACAAAGAGATCCAAGCCACTCTGTTTTCATAAACATGCCTGTTTATGCATCAACAGGAGCTTGAATAGTTGCCAGGGTGTAATTCCTGAGGGGTCTTAATGTAATTCAGAATCAGGGGTCTGGATACATCAGATTTATAACACTCATACTAGAGGATTTGGAAGCTGGCCTCCCTTTTTTTTTTTTTTTTTTTTTTTTTTTTTAATGGNGTAAGAACTGTATTCACTTGCTCTACAAAAGCCGTGTCTCATAATGGTGACAAAAGAGCAGCCCAGTGAAGCACAAGCCAAGCAGGCAGTTTTGCTCAGTTAACTTCATAAAGCAAACTGACATTCTTTGTGAATCCCACAGCTATCGCAGAGACAGTTGCTGCTGCAGTATACTTCTCATCTGCTCCTAATTGGTATGACGACAAGAAGTTCACGTTCAGCTCTATGTATTTTCCTCCCTAAATCAGTCATGTCTTGCTCAAGAAAAGGATGGTACTTCACTTCTACACTCACAGATTCTTGCTTTTCATCCTGAAAAATGACAAATGCTTTTCTTCCATAGGCAGCAAAGAAGGCTTTGTATTACTAATTATACAAAAAAAAATCTCACACATTACTGGATGAAATAGTACTCCAACAGGTAGCGGTTTACCTCCGTCCAGATGTTCACTGCACATAATACAAACCATGGTGCTTTCATGATAGGACATGTACTTTAGTGAACTGATCTACCAAGGGGTTTCCATCACACATTAATCATATTTCCTACAGTGTCATGTTTTAGAACAGTCTGCTGCTGTACACCACAGCCTACTTCGCAAGTTACACAAATTGTCCTTACATCCTACTCTCAGTTTCTCCAGTGAAAAGCTAATCCATCATTTATGCAATGGGAGCGAAAATGTATTTATATTTCATATGGTTGATGTAACTCCTGAGGGGTTTCTCTCAGAAAAGTATTATTCCTTTCTTAAAAAAAAGAAAAAACAACCGAGAAGAATTCTGCTGCTAGGTAAAACCCAAGGAAAACTTCATTTCAGGTACTGTGCTTGAAGAGGAGCACGTGGCCACAGGAATGCCACTGCATATCCCTGCCTACCCACACAGCTCTTCTCCATGTGCAGGGCAGGAACGCCTGGCACTGCTGCAGCAGCTCCCTGGACGGTGTTGTCACTTCAGAGTTCCCACTTCTGCTCCAGAGGTCGGCATAAAGTCAGTCTGCGACTGTCTTGCTCACTGAGAAACCTGAGGGAAAGGGCCACATCGCCCCACGCTCTCTTCTGCCTCTTCCCTCCCTCCCTGGAGGGGATGGGGAGGGCACGCGCTGTGATCCTACAGGCAGCCTCAGTTCCTCGGCCACTCTTCGCACCTTCAGTCCCGTGCAGCTTTTCTCTTCCTCTGTTTCTGCTACGTGAGTAGTTCCTAGAACCAGGTGGTTCCCCGTTACAACCAATACACTTGGTTTTGAACATGGAAATGAACGAAGCACTTCATTTAAACTTGCTGAATTTATCAGAAAGTTTCCCTCAAAGCTTTTAACCAACGCTATCCGCAATGAACAGTACAGGGTACAAAATTTAACTTGCTGAACGGGATCAGTTTCACCCAAGATAATGTCAGACTGTCCTTCCCCAGTGCACCCTCCCCACTTCACTGTCACAACCAGGAGCACGATTTGCCTCCTAGTTTCACCAAATCCCTTTCATGTCCTGCTAAATGCTTAGCATGCCTTATATGCCCAAAGGACTTTGTGCATTTAGAATACGTTGTCTCTGACAAGCAGCTGTGGACAAGAAATGCATTTTAGAAGGAGCTTCCAGTAACCCCTGAGTGAATCAAGAATAAAAGGCCATTGTAAATAGATTGTAACTAATTGCTCCATTCAACAAAATAGCATATTCCTTGGTTTCAGCTCTAAACCCCTTTTAGGGGGTTAAATTTAGAAGGAAAATACACACAGCCTCCAAGACTCAAATCAGATTCAAAGTGAACCTCAGTCCTTTTGGTCAGCAATGGAGATGGAAGCAAGGGTACGCTAAAAGAAAAGAAAAAACCCAAAATGAAACTTTATAGGAATTCTTTTTTATTTTCATATCCCATTTTTTGACATATTTCTTTGAGGATTAAAGTGTCTAACTTTCCCATCTGAAATAGATACGCTATTAAGTAGAAATTACTAACTTTGATAACTACAAATGTATTACTGCTTTTGAGCAAAACAATGTTTGAAGTTTCAATGTCTGGTTGGGGAATTTTTTTCCCCCATGACAAACAATTGGTTGTATTGCAAATATACAAAAGTTTGAAATGCTAGAAGTTCTCGTACAAGTGACAAGACACTTTTGTTCAAATGATGAGACTGTCTTTGCATTCAAACCTTCATAAAAAGGAAGATTGGCAACTAATTTGAAAAAAAAAAAAAAAAAAAAACCAAAACAAACCACCTAATTTCTGCTTTAAGTAGCGAAAAAGATCCCTTTGCTTTCTAGTTAACCAGTATCTCAGTCTTTCAGAAAGCTCTTTTAGATCCACATTTTCCAAGTGGAGCTAGAAGAATAGAGACTCCAAATGAATATATTTTCACAGAAAATTCCTAGACAAAGCAGGGCATCTACTGAAACTGGCTGGCTGCAATTAAGTATTTCTTATGTTAAAGATTACACGTGCTTTTGAGAGTTCTAGGACTAGATTTTACTTGCAAAATTGACTGGAAAAGAATGTCACCACTTATGATTCATTTATATCAAATAGCTCAAGTGGGATTGAAAGGTCTGGGGAAGGTTTGAAACATTTTCTTTCCAAACAAGAAAATGTAAATTCAAATACCAGTAAATGTTTTCTCACTGTTTTTGACATACCTCAGATTACACAAGACATCATTCATCAGGTAGCAAATAAAGTGAAAATTATACCAAAATAATGTCATATATTTTGAGATATGAGAAACTACTCTCAGCTGTAGGTTTGGATATGTCGGCAATTGATGAAACAGTTCAATACTGAAAGAGAAACAATTTGGTGAACATGCACACCCTTAATTACATGAAAATGGATTACAGAAACTTGATACAGAGAAGATTGCATAGACTCAGAGGAAAGGGTGAGCTCCTGGCTGCTGAATCCCACAAGGCTGGAGCCAGGTGAACCAGCTGCCACGACCTCAGCTTCAGCCACCAGATGCCGTGTGCGACTGGCAGCGGTATTGCCGTAGCTTCACATCCACCCTGACTATGCAGCTCAATTACAGTGATTACCCTTTTCAAAGGGCATATATGTGTTTTGATACTGAATGTCAAATTGATTTTAAGAGATCAAAAGATGCTTTTTCCAGGCCCTGAGGAGCTATCTGATGAAATCTTTATGAAAGGTACCTCACTGAATTTCTAGTAGCTAAGATGCTTTTTCCCTTTGGATCTCCACTTGGGCTCAGGAGACTATCATTTAAATACATGCCCACCCATCAGCACCAAGGCAAAAATATGCACTTATTCATAAATAAGATATCCCTTTAGCATAAGTAATAGTCTAGACATAATCATTAAACAAAAAGGCAGTATAAGTACCCATACTGGTTATGCGGAAATCTCTGCACACGCTGCAGAAATACTAAAGTTTGCATGTTTGTGTTTACTGTGTAGAAGTATCTGCATTTTTCCACTTATCCCTTTCCCTTTCCTCTTCTTAACTCTGTCCTACACTCCAAAGTTTGACATGCTTGTCTATGCCCATGTCATATACTTATATATTTATAAATAAATACTTCATGGGGTTTATGCCTTCAGTTAGTAATAGTATAAGGGCATTTTCAGTCTTCCATGTGAAGTAGCTAGAAACATTGTCTTCCAGCATTGTGAAGTAGCTAGAAAATTCCTGTTCCCCTTTTTAGGGGAAGCAACTGAAGCACAGAGGGAAGGGAAATCCAAAATTCTCTGTATCATTTAGGTCCGTAACTCATACCAAATCTGTGGCTGAGGACTATGCAATCACATTACATTGACCCTTAATGAGGGAAGTTTGACTGAGGTTCTTTGAGGACTTTAGATGTCAAGCTTTTTTGATGCCACACAGAAATCTGTTGTGAATATTTACAGACTATGGACTCCCCTTCTGTCAGGGCCAACACACATGCACATGTGCATGCACGTAGATTCCCGAAAACAGTGCAAGAGAATTTGAACGCTGAATAAGGGCAAAGACTACATGCGAATCTGAGTACTTGGATGAACTCAATAAGAATACCCTTGCAGTGAAAGCACAATATTTCTGTGTTACAGATATACATTAATTCTTTCATGCATGCACATACTATAACTATACCTTAGAGCCATTGCTCACAAGCTGTTGCCTGGTGGTCCCATTACAACTAACTCTCCTCTTCCAAATTAATTCTTCAATTTAAAAGTTAAATACTTTTCTGTACATGCAATTGATGAAATTGCTGCATGAATCTTGCTGAAGGAAGTGCCCTGTGCAAGAACACAGAGGTGAAGGTTCCTCTGTTTTCAACTGCAGTCTGCTATGAAACTGAAAAACTCTGCTTTACAGAAGTTAGGCATAATTTCTTGATCATTCACTGTAGCTTCTAGAAGCCAATTCTCTTCATAGTTTTAGTCAGTGATTTGGGAACCATGTTGTCGAAGTACTGCTGTTTAGTTAACAACATTGCTTAGCACAGCACTCCCTTTGGTATTACCTGGATTCCAACCTACAAAATTCTGATTTTTAGCATTAATCCATAATTCTGTGTCATGGAAACGTCAACATATTGTTTTGAAGCTTATAATATTCTGGCTCAAGCCTGAAAAAAGACATTTTATTAAAAAAAACCTCTCAATTGCTAATGCTTCTCTTTTTCAACTATGAATAATAGCAGGAAAACCTAGACTGACATTAATAAAATGTATAATATTCAAGAATTGACAAGAATTTCAGTGGTTCCTTTTCATCTGTGTTCTGTGGGAGCAGTAATCAAATCAATAAAACTTCTTTTAAAAGAACAGACTATAAATATTCATAGAAAATAAGTTTCCTTCAAGTCAAAGTGCTGTGCTGGAGAGGTGAAGGAGCATTGAAAGGAAAGTCTCTGTACAGATACAGAAGCTGTTGCAGCATGTAATAACTCACATTCAGTTGCTAAGGCAATTTCTCAAGGAACTGGGTAATAATTGTTAAAAGACTTCTTAAAAGCTTAAACATCAATTCACATAGTTCTGCCTCCCAGTACAGGTTCTTCATTTCATTCATCTGTCACTTTGCCCAGTGAAGAGTATCTATTTCTCATAAGTAGTAGGACTTCTGTCCCTTTTTCAATTATTTCTTTTTTTGTTGTTACTGTTTGCATTCATTTTACCTCTAATTCTTACTGTAGCAAAATTGAATCAGCTCCAAAATCCAAAAAGTCCCACATGCTTTTTTCCTTTAAGTGAGATTGCTCCATGGGAGCAAGATGCCTGGCTAACACAGCTAGCAAAAACATAATGTACTTCAAAGTAAAAAGTTAATAGTTTACAATATCATGAAACTTTTACTACCCACATATTCTTATCAAGTGTAAACGCATATCAAATTTGACAAAGTGACACTTGTTCTGCACCAGTCATGAACAATATCAATGTGTAGATAAAATACATTGATCCAGGTGTTCCACAGAAAAACAAGAATTGTGAATTTTAGACATACTGACAAACACAATCTATGAACAATTTTTCTGATCCTGTGACTTCAATGGAAATCTGAAAGAATTTTTTTCTAGAGTTTGGGGGATTTCTTTTAATACCTCTACTTTTCATTCCCTTTAAGTAATTGAAGAAACAGGTTTAGTTTTTTGATCACAAATAAAGCAATTCTTGGTGCTGGGTAAAGCAAGCTCTTGCTGGCCTCTCTATCCCAAATACAAAGCAATTTGCATGCTTTCCAGCTTAAAAACTACCCTGCCTGTACATGTTTCTGTCTTCCCTACAAATAATAATGTAGCAAAAGTGCTAGCAAATTAAAACTATAGCAGACTTAGAGCAACAAATGAGACGTGAGCAGCCGAAGTATGTCAAGTCTCCGGCACTCGCCCTTTCTCTCTAGAGGCACTGCTATTCCCGGAGGCGAGGACACCCAGCTTCTCTTGTGAAACATGTTCTGTGCCAGCACAGGTATTCTGTAAACGCACCCTGGTTTCAGTGAAGTTACAGATTTAAAACAAGAACCAAAAATCCCATAATCCTACAATCAGGGGACTTGGACCATGGATCATGTTAAGCTGATACAACTGGCCAAAATGAATGGAGGTATCTTGATCTATTAGGTAAGCTACAATTTTGTTTGTGGCTTTAAGCTTTTCTTCATGCACCCTATTACACCTTAAGAGACCTTTCACCAGGTCAGTGTTCAAAAATGCAAATATTTTGCCTCATCAGATTTTTTTCTGTATGTCCTGGGGATCAGTGGGGCAAGGTGACTGCCAGGAAAGAGAATCCCCTCCATTGCACATATTTAAGTACATAATTGCTTAATCTTAGTAAGACAGGTAGGAAGGAGGGCTCTTCAAGAGGAAACACACACACACACACACACACACACAAACACAGACACACGTTATTTTGCACATAATGTCAAATAGCCGAGTATCTTACCACGAATAAAAATATGTCTTGATGCAGTTAGTCCTAACATATACCAGCATATTGAGAAACACAATTTCCTCAAAAGAGTTAAGCTTAAAAAACACTACCAAGTTTCTAAAAGAAAAGCTCTGAAGATTTGTATTCATAGTATTATTTTTTTAAAAATAATATTTTTTTTTTTGTCAGTGAGGCTTATCATCAAGTATCTGAAAGTGTGAGGTCATTCTCCTATTTATCATTTTTCTTTTCTTTCCCCTGGAGCAATCTTTACAATTAGGACTAACATGGAATCTTAAAAACAGAAAGAATGAACTGCCATGCACAAATAACTTCTATTGACTTCATATTTTGGCTTCTAGCTACTTGTGTTATATTCCAGATTCAGCAAAGCAAGTGGCATGCTTAATTTTAAAAATGTTTACATTTATCTCTATTTAGTTAACATTTAAATACCTGAAAGCTTACTCATTCTGTCAGCATATACACCTGCAATGATGAACAAACATATATACTTTGGCAAATGAAATTATTAACAGATTTTCAACTGATTTTCAAAATTGTCATGATGTGGCAGAAATCAGTCCTGGAAATCGTGCTGTCACCAGCTCTTTAGTGTCCCAGAATTCCACACCATATATCAAAAATCTTTTGTTATAATTTCATTATTCAAGCAATTGAAGTGCAATTACAAGACTGCAAAAATATTTAAAATCCTTCAAAGAAGCAAGAATTAATTTCTGCTTCCACAGTTTTCAATTTTTAGTGACTTAAAACTATGCAGGTGTGTGGGTTTTTCCTCTGCAGTGAGAGTGCTTCAGCAGAAGGCAGTGGAAGATGCGCACTCTGTGGCTCAACAGCATCCTACCAACCCTCAGTACAACTCCATGGCTTCACCCAAGGTATTTGCTGAGCTAATCATTCTGGAGATTCTCACTTGAATCTTTGGCAAAGAGAGCAGTCTAAAGATGGGGATCTATGGAAAAGAATAAAGATAAATTTCTCATAAAAATCTGTTATTCTAACCAAAAGTTCCTAACAGAGCAGTAATTGAATATAAAATTGTCTCTCTGCATGCTGTAAAGCCATTAAAAAGATTATTGTCAGGCAGTACAAAATAAATTCCAAAGCTTGTGCTTTTAGTACATTGAAATATTTTGGATTTATATCCCCAGCTTGCTTTTGAAAGAAGCAAATGTGAATTACAGCGGACAGGAATTTCAGCAAGTAGCAAAATCATGAGAAACCATTTCCTTCACACCTTTCTTAAATACACAGGCTATGATTTTTCTTTTACAAAGTATGAGGAACCTTTTAGAAATCTCTCATCACCTCACCTGCAATAGGAATAAAAGTCAAAATGGGACAGAATACATCATGAGACAGAGAATAAGGCTTTCAGTTAAAGGTCTTAAATTTATATAATCTGGCATTTCAGTTCACAGGGGAAAAAGAAACACTAAAATAAATATACATAAAATTAACTACGTGTAAAGATACTTCTCAAACAGTATTTCACTTCTTCCCCTACTCTCCAAAGCCCTGAGCTGAAATACAAATAGCTAAGTTAGTGTAGACTAAGTCATCTGACTCTACAAACACAGCTCTGAGTCTTGTTTGGACTATGGTATATGTACAGTCTCCTGGAAATCAGGCGTGAAACACAAACTCAGTCAGACTAAGCACACCAACTAAGAGTAAAAGAAATTATTTATTTATTAAACAAAGGGGAAAGAATCAAAAGGAAAATAACTTGAGAATTTGACATCTAAAAAGCTCAGATTATCAGCTCAAACATTTCATGCTCCTCTCCCTCATGGCTGTGAGGCACTAGGCATGACCTGTCTCTTCCCTGGCCTTCCCAAAAGTCCCCCAGGTATTCCCCAACCTTAGATTCTCATAGAGGCTATCAGCCTGCT